>RDPX01000091.1:2021252-2040862 GCA_003991215.1 Morbakka virulenta | reverse complement strand
TTATTATTATTATTATTATTATTATTATTATTACACTAGTAGTTAAAAGCACAGGCAGATGTAATACCGCATCTAATAAGAAAGCTGGTTGTTACCAATAATCGAAGGTTCCTAATAATTTCCCTCACATTTTAGCACTCCAATACTTTTCTTATTATTCTAGCTGTCCTAGTATAGCAGGTTTTTGAACAGGATATGCATCTAGCTCGATTCCAATATCCTTTATAAAGCTTGGAAACATCTTTAAAACACTACCTAGTGTTACACATTATGTCATGCTGTTTATATCACACTACCTAGTGCTCCAACAATAATTGGTACCACCATGCTCAGATTCCAGTGTCGCTTAATTTCCAGTTTGAGGTCATGATATTTTTCAACCTTAAATTTTTCTCGTTCAGATATCCTTTTATCCCCTGGTACCGCTATGTCAATAATTATTGCAGACCTTTGTCTAATATCAATGATAACTATGTCCGGTTTCCTTTCCTTAATCTTATTATCGCACTGAATCATCATATTCCATAGTATTTTATGATCAAAATTTTCAACCACAACCTCAGATTTTCGATCATAAGAATTCTCAGGTTTTTCTAACTGAAATTTCTCACATAGCTTCCATCTGTGCAACGTTGTCGTGTCTCCTTTTATATTCATTTTGCGCCAGTGTAGTACACTCGCAAATGACATAGCTTATTGTTTCCCCTTTCTGACCACATAATTTACAGTTGGGTGTATCTGCAGTTTTATCAACATTATGCTTCACATAGGTGATTCTAATGGCTTGCTCCTACGCCGCAAATATCAATGCCTCAGTCGCGATTTGTAAATCACACTTACTGAGCCATTTCTAAGATGCCTCATATATTTATATATTCGTATGAACTGATAAAGAAAAAATACAATCATATATCTAGCAGCTTGTTATGATTTAGCCAAGTTCTAAATTCGTCGTCAACTGTTCTGATATCACCTCTGAAGCCAATACGGCAATTCAGGACGTGTTGAGGTATTTGCACGTCACCGCATGTGCCGTTCGGACTGTCAGCTAAGCCAATCTTATGCATGTAGCTTGCATGCCGTCCATAGCCAGATCTAATTCGGTTGAGAAGGACCCAGGGACGTCTCTTTAGATCGTGGCCCGTAGGTTTGTTCGAGGGTATTGGCATGTACGTGCGAAGCATGTAGTCGGAGTTGTTCCAGCGGTTCTTCCAAGTAGACATCATCCATGTGTCAGGAGACAAGTTTTCGTTGTTTTGGCTTGACAGAGTATTCACTCGTGTGGGNAGCTTGCAAGCCGTCCATAGCCAGATCTAATTCGGTTGAGAAGGACCCAGGGACGTCTCTTTAGATCGTGGCCCGTAGGTTTGTTCGAGGGTATTGGCATGTACGTGCGAAGCATGTAGTCGGAGTTGTTCCAGCGGTTCTTCCAAGTAGACATCATCCATGTGTCAGGAGACAAGTTTTCGTTGTTTTTGCTTGACAGAGTGTTCACTCGTGTGGATAGAGGCATTCTGCTTTTGAGGCGGACGTTGACAAGGGGTAAAGTTGCAGGATGGTGGAAAAGGTGCGACTCTTCCATTGCACGTTTACGAGATGCCCCTTTATCAATGGTATCTGGTTAATCTCTGATAAACTGACCATACATTTGTTTGTCATTCCAAGCTTCCTTCTTTGTTTCATTCAAAAATCTCTTAAACTCGGACTTTTTGACACAATTCTTAATGTCTAATATCCCCACATGCTTAACAGCTCACAACAGTATTATTATTATTATTATTATTATTATTATTATTATTATTGTTGTTGTTATTATTATTATTATTATTTCTATCTTTAAAGAGGGTGATACAATTCAATTGTTTAAAATAAAAATATAATAAACACTGCTGTCAACATATGTCCTCATTCGTGTGTAACATTCATAATGGTAATAATAAAAACAACAATATTGTTTATTATTTGCATGATACCTCTGTCAAAAGTATTATGCAAGACTAAAGCACCTGCTGGGAGAGGTAAAAATCAACCACGTTTGATTCATTGATGATTTCAAGGTGTTTGCTAAGCATAGAAATCGAACTGATACTTTAGCGTGAAAGAAAAGGAACTTAAAGAGATGGAACAGTATCAGTTACTGACAGAAGAAGTAGAACATCATGTATGACAATTGGATAAAGTTGGAGTGATACCTGTAGTCTTTGGATCATTGGGATTCATTTCAGGCAAGGTTGAAAAGCATATGGAGAGGTTATATGTGAAAATTACAATGGAAATTATTCAGTAAACGACGCTGCTTGGAACATCAAGGATACTGCAAATAGTCAGCTATATATTGTATTTAATATCAGATAGAGCATATCCATAAATTGTATTACACAGCAATAAAAACGGCCTATTTGAAGTTTTAGTTTGACGTTTCACCGCTTATCCTACCTGATAATCATGAAAATATACACCAAGCCCGTAGCTGACGAGGGCAAGGAGAAGCTTAGCCCCTTCTGGAAGATTTTTTTCATATAGATCCCCCTGGGAAAACAATATAAATGATTTTTTTTTCTTTTAAAACTTTTTAAAGGTTTACTAATTGCCATTCGTGTAGAACGTCGGTTATGGGGTTTATACGTTGAACTAAAAAGAAATGTAGTGATCCTTTAGTACCTCATTGAAGCCTAGCCCCCGTCAACGATTTCTGTTCAAACAAGGTCAGCTACGGGGCTGATATACACCATTAGTACCAAGCATAACGCTTTAATTCCTGTGTTGGGCATTCTAGTATCCAGGTATTTATAATTTAGTTGTAATTTGTTGTGCTATATATAATCCCTTTAATAATATATATAATTCCTTCAGTAAGATATTCATAAGCCTTGCATAAAGCACAAATGTTGAATCAGTATCTGAAAAGTTATTGTTTATTGTTTTCTTGCAGACATTTACTAGCAGTACTGAAAACCTGGTGTACAGCGACTTGGGACACAAGATGTATCCCGTAGAAAGTGAAGATATAGAATCACAAATACAAAGTGGTAGCGACAGTACTACCAGTAGTGGTAGTGGTAGTGGTAGCAGTGAGGTAGAACAAAAGGAAGGTGTGGTAAATCATGGACTAAGTGTCGAAGACCAGGATGCTCAAAGCGACAATAGAAGTAGCAGCCCTTCCGGGAGCAATGAAACTATGCCAGGTGGTAAGGATCAATCAGATAGCAAAGGTAACTCTAGTGACATTGAAACTGCGGGAAAAGGTCATGATAATCAAGCTCTGGATGAAATTGTTGAAGCCAGTGGTTTCAGTAGTGAGCACGAGACACCAAATATTCAATTACAAGTCTCTGAGCTATGATGACAGACACTATAATTTTGGTTTACTAACTTCAATTTTTTCATTTTTTAATTTTTTTTTAAGATAATAACCTAAGAGTTTCAACACGATTTATTATTCATCATACGAATATTACAAAAGGAACAAAAACCATGGAGTACATATCGCGGTATCTTACTTGAAATGTAACATATATTTGTGTTTGCTTATGGAAAATCAGTGCTGCAAACAATCCACCTGTGTTCTTCTAAAGCAAACGATGCTTTAATTTTTCTTATATTGTTGTTTACTGTAACTTTGAACTGTTGGTAGGGGCACCCATTTGGTATTTGTACATAATGATTACTTTTCCCAAATGTGCCTTCCCTATTTCCAGATCATTTAAACATTGGGGCCACAAATTGTGGGGTTTTTTATAGGCATCTGTCATAAGGATGCAATTCATTCTTGCTCAATAAACTGTATCCCTATTGTTCGATTCAAAAAACCCCATATATTTTGACTTAAAACATTTCCATCCCAGTAAGTGAAAAACAAAGTCTTGGCAACAAAGTAGCCATGTTAACTCAAGACTGCAGCATGTTTACACGATTAGCTTTTTGCATGTGTCTATTCTAGTATTTTTACTTTTAACGTAGAAACTTTCGAGGATGAGAGGTTTTAGTTTATTTTGCATGCATAAACTTTCGCGGAGAGCAAATTTTGAAATATTTCGCGTATATAAACTTTCGCGGATCAGCAATAAATTAATAAATTGAACGGTTAGTTCTAAGTGTTCCTCAAGAAGGAAAACAATATTTTTTTATTCTCATGAAAACAAGTTAACCAATCTTTCAAAAGTATGGAAATAAATACAACAAAATACTTGTAAAGCAATAAAGCAACAAGTTTCTGTAAATAAATATCAAGAAAGCGTCCAAGACCTAAAGTTCGTGAAGTTATTGAACTGGATTAAACATGTATTTTTTGCTTTATTGTATTAAAAATATTGTTAAAAAATTTTTTTTCGAATTTTTTGGGTTTTTTTCATGGCCATAAAAATTTTGCGGATATGATCTGTTTTGGAATTTTTCGTGGACATTAACTTTCGCGGATGACCTATTTTGAAATATAGCACGGACATAAACTTTCGCGGATCGAGGACTCCAGAATTTTTCGCGGGACAAACCTTACCGGATTTTGGTCAAATCCGCGAAATCCACGAAAGTTTCTGCGTTTAAAGTATACCCCAGTTATTATTAAGCTAATTGGTTGTCGCTGTTTTGTAACTTAAAAATCAAGTGAAGGCGCTTTGAATGTACAAGATATGGTGCAATAGAAAGAATCAATATGTGGGAGCATTTATATATTGTAATACAAAAAGTCATCGACTGCTTGTCACCCAAACCTTGAGTTTAATGGTCGAAAGAACGACTTGCCTTGTCATCATTTTTTTCCTTGAAAGCAGGAGAAATTTTAACGAGATCCCCCTGTGGGTAGTTCGGGTTTTACCTAGGAAAATACAACAGCGTTATATATATATATATATATATCCAAGGTTTTGAAAGTTGTATTTTACTGAATATAAAATTATAATTCATTCAGTGAATTTCGTTTTGCTGCAATTTAGTCAAATTGCAGCCAGATACTTGGGTGACTACCCAATCCAACTTGTCCGACCCATAATAGGCTTTAACACAATTTTTGTAATAGCGACTGAATTTCCTCAAAATTACTTCCAAATTTTTCAATTAGATTTGACTGTACCACCACGAAATAATGTGGTGGAATGGTTAATACCACCACATTTAATATCCTTTGTCTTACCCAAGGGCTTATGCTTGAAATTGAAGTCTATTTTGCTACAATGTTTGTTGGTAAATATCAGTATTAACTGAAAATTCAATAAATTCTGTTACAAAATAATTTAAAATATGTTTCTTCCTTGCACATGGCATAGTACTGAATTTGTACATCTTTTCGCATTTTATATTGGGAGAGGGAAAATAATGAAAGTACCAAGAAATAATAAGAGAGGGAAAAAAGGGAAAATTAACCTTCTTCGTTGCATTGGGTCCCGGCCATGCTTAGGGTGAAAGCGAGAACAAAACACCTAAAAAAATCAAATATATTTTATCTTACCATTTCTCTTTTCAAAGGTTTTAAATGGATACACAAAGAAGATACAGGATTCGGGAGAAGTATTTAAATCGCTGAATTTGAAACCTCTTACCGATTTTTACATTAAGATTTTACCTTTTGATGGTCACCCTGGTTATAAAGTTCATGGTGTAGGTTTCACATACGTCGTATGTAAATGACAAATAGTATAAAAATAAGCTAAAGTCTGCCTAGCAATACGTTACTTTGCCAATTAGAAAATTTTAGCTAACTTAATTGTTAACCCAGTGATGTGACAATACAAGTTTAATTAAAAAACGTAAAGATATGGAATATCTTTTGTTTTATTATCATTGCCATGTTGAAGTTCCTTGGTAAGACTCGACTGCAGGATAAGTCGAATTCTTATTTATAATAACCGCAACATGGTCATGATTATTATTCATTCTCTTTGTGTTATAGAAAAAATTGTCATGATTGGTCACACGATGATAAACCATTACTGTTATAACTTTCGTTTTTCCTGTTTTTGGTGTACTTGATCTTACTGGCAGTGGTGATAGTAGTAGTAGTAGTAGTAGTAGTAGTAGTAGTAGTAGTAGTAGTAGTAGTAGTAGTAATAACAGCATTAGAACTACTAGTACTTTAAGAAATACTGCCAGAGAAGGTATACGCTGTTACTACTTCCATTAGTCTGAATCAGTTGCCATCAGGCTTCTGGGTGACCTTTGCTTTGACATTTTTATGCCTACAAATCAGAGGGGATAACAACGGAGTAAGAAAACCCCCTAATGTTCTCAGGTAAAATACAAACCAGGTTCTCTTAGAAATCGATAGGCTCAGTCCCACCCTTTATTTAAGAGGATCGTCGGAAGAACTTTCGCTCAAAATTAAAGGTGATTTTAATTGCAAAATTTCAGTTTTGTGTCGCAAATCGTTCATTTGAGCAATTAATATCATATTGCAACTATGTTGCAGTGAATAAGTATTTTATCATCACTTGCACACAAAATAGTGTTATTATTTTATTACTATTATTATTTACGAAATTTATACAGGATAACCAATTCAAAAATTTTAGAAATACATACATATTTACAAAAACTTCTGTTGTAAAATGGGTCCTGTTTCAAGCTTAAAAGGAAAACAACAAAAGTATTTTTGAAATCTGATTTTCTCAGATTCGAAATCTGATTTTCTCAGATTCGAAATCTGATTTTCTCAGATTCGAAATCTGATTTTCTCAGATTCGAAATCTGAAAAAATTTAAAATCTCGATCGACCCACTGAAGTTTAACTTGGAAGATTGTATGTGATATGCTTAACCCGCCTGAGAGTTTGGACTGTTGTCAGTTTAATTTGTATCTAGAAGCTAAAATTAGATATATACAATAATATAAAATCATTCTTTACTTAGATAGAAGCTTTAAAAACTTTGTTCAATAAAACTATAAATTCTTTTGGCGAGGTCGCACTTCGAACTTCAATTGGCAGTTCATTATATAATTTTGCCCCAAGAAAAAACTTTTCTTCGTAGACTCCAGTTTCAGACGGGGTAGTCTCAACACTTTTCCTTTATTTCTTGTCCTTTTTTTCATAACTTCAAAATACCCTTTGAAATTTTCGCACACATTATGATTGATACAGTTGAAAACTTGAATAAAATATTTAAATATAAGATCTCTCACGACTAATATATTAACACTGTTATAAATAAAAAGCAAAACTTATCATATTGCTTTCAACAGATAATAATAATGATTATAACAATTGGTCACGTACCATTACTACCCTTACCAATCAAGGTAGTTTTGATTGGTTTGCCCACTTTACCAAATTTAAACTTTTACCAACAAACTTAAAAAAACTTAAAGTAAAATAACAATAGGCCAGGGTTTCTTCAATAGTGGTAGTATTAATATTAATAGTAATAGTATAGTAATAGTAATAGTAATATTAATAATAACAGTATAGTAATAGTAATATTAATAATAACAGTATAGTAATAGTAATATTAATAATAACAGTATAGTAATAGTAATAGCTTTTTGTATTTGTACTTTTAATGTTTTAAGAGCAGTAATGATAATACTTTAGAAAAACAGGCCGACGCAGTATTGTTGATTTTTATTTCTTGCGGTTGAATTGAACCAGGTATTGGTGCTAACAAAGAACAGATTAATTCCTGGGTATTTCGGGTGATAGTGTCATTTAATACCAGAGTACCTTGGAAAAGTTATAATTAAATGACCTGATTAATTTTCAAGGATTGAAACTCAAATCTAGCTCAACTGTGAATGACAAGTACGTGGGGAACAGAGGGGATTAACTTTACTTGTCATCAGCCCTAAAATTTTTGCTCTTAAAATCTGTCTGCGTGTGTGTGTGCGTGATGTGTGATGTTAATTATTCTTATCCTAAATCAAATCTAATACGTAAGCCTATTTGCATTTTAGATGACAATTTTATCTCATAAATCACTTTTTCAGCTATCCTCACATGGATAACAGATATCAATTAATGATCAAGCCTGGTTTTAAAGGGTTTGTCAAAACCTGTCCTCTTTCATCCCTTGTTATCCCCCTTCTTGAACCGGTATTTGTAATTCGTTTAATCTGACAAAAAGGCAGTAACCCGGATATACTGATCACAACTTTCTTCTCCCGTTGGAATAATATATTGTCAACTGGACATGTTTATTCCAGCCTAGCTTCTTTTCAAATTAGGGTATTACGAAAGAGCTTTAGAGGTTGTTAATAACTTGTAATAGAAAGACCATTCTCGTATGCGTAAAATTATTAAGAATAGAAAATTGTACGTAAATGTTTAAGACGGTGAAAAAATATGTTTGAAATCACAGCATCTTTTGAGATAACAAAATAATTTTTATTATAGCTCGACAATTTTGATTAAAGAAATTGTATATTACAGTTTTACAGCCTCTTTTATGGATCAAAATATTATTTACACATTCAGAACTTTTTCTATCGTGTTCCTCCCTACTTTTACAATCGACTCGGCCTTCCGCTACATTAAATACTAAAGGTTTGAGCGCATCCATTTCGTGTCCCACCCAAAACGGGTGTTCCAACCTCAACACCGAGCGCGTCCGCACTAATCCGACAAACTTGGGTAGCCATTATCGCATCATTTCAACCAGATCAATGAAAATACTCCAAGTCAGCAGTTTGACCAAGAGATCTCATTATTTCCGCACTTTTTTTCAAACGGCAAAATCATTGTCGTTCTTGTATTACAGGCAAGGTGTATAATTTGAATTCACATCAGGTATTGTACACATACGAAGTCGTGAAAAGGTTGTTTTTCTGTTTCATGTATCATTGCTATATTTAATGCGGTTCTTCTTTAATTTCAACTTTCTTAAGTATGTTTTCTATCTACGTTCTAATAGTATCCGTAGACATTGATTCCATACCCTTCCACGGCTTCGAACGAAACTTCCAAAATTAAGGGAATTGCAGAGGGCCAGGAATAATACTAGCGAGTTTGCGCGAGTGGGAGAAAGTTATCAAAAGTTGGTAAGCGCGACAACTGAAAAACGAACATCCGTAGAGAAGCGCAAAAGCTGGAAAAAGTGGAGGACTGGTAAAGAGCGAGAGCTGGAAAGACGATGAGCTAAAAAAAGCGACATTGGAAGGAGCAGCAACTTGAAGTGGTAAGAGCGTCAACTGCTAAGCGTAAAAGATGGAAAGAGCGACTGATAAGTTAAACTGGGAAAGAATTTGAGTTTGAAAACTGCGAGTATTTTAGAAATAAGGAGAGCTGGAAAAAGAGAGGGTTGTCAGGGTGAGAGGAGGGTGGGAGGTGGAGGGAATGGGAGAGAGAGAGGGGCAGACAAACAGAGCGTTTAAGGGTTGGATGAAAGGAGAGCTGGAAGGATGGAAAGCTGGAAGGATGGAGAGATGGACTAAAGGATAGATAAACAAAAGGAGAACTGGAAATGGGAGTAAAATGGAGTTCCAAAAACAAGGTTTACAAAGCACGAGTATTGGGTTGCAAGGATCGAGAGCTGTAAAGAGTGAAAGGTGGAAAGGGATTGAGGGTGAGGAGGCTTGGTGGTGTGGAGATGATAACTCCCATCCANATTATCGCATCATTTCAACCAGATCAATGAAAATACTCCAAGTCAGCAGTTTGACCAAGAGATCTCATTATTTCCGCACTTTTTTTCAAACGGCAAAATCATTGTCGTTCTTGTATTACAGGCAAGGTGTATAATTTGAATTCACATCAGGTATTGTACACATACGAAGTCGTGAAGAGGTTGTTTTTCTGTTTCATGTACCATTGCTATATTTAATGCGGTTCTTCTTTAATTTCAACTTTCTTAAGTATGTTTTCTATCCACGTTCTAATAGTATCCGTAGACATTGATTCCATACCCTTCCACGGCTTCGAACGAAACTTCCAAAATTAAGGGAATTGCAGAGGGCCAGGAATAATACTAGCGAGTTTGCGCGAGTGGGAGAAAGTTATCAAAAGTTGGTAAGCGCGACAACTGAAAAACGAACATCCGTAGAGAAGCGCAAAAGCTGGAAAGTGGAAGACTGGTAAAGAGCGAGAGCTGGAAAAACGATGAGCTAAAAAAAGCGACATTGGAAGGAGCAGCAACTTGAAGTGGTAAGAGCGTCAACTGCTAAGCGTAAAAGATGGAAAGAGCGACTGATAAGTTAAACTGGGAAAGAATTTGAGTTTGAAAACTGCGAGTATTTTAGAAATAAGGAGAGCTGGAAAAAGAGAGGGTTGTCAGGGTGAGAGGAAGGTGGGAGGTGGAGGGAATGGGAGAGAGGGGCAGACAGACAGAGCGTTTAAGGGTTGGATGAAAGGAGAGCTGGAAGGATGGAAAGCTGGAAGGATGGAGAGATAGACTAAAGGATAGATAAACAAAAGGAGAACTGGAAATGGGAGTAAAATGGAGTTCCAAAAACAAGGTTTACAAAGCACGAGTATTGGGTTGCAAGGATCGAGAGCTGTAAAGAGTGAAAGGTGGAAAGGGATTGAGGGTGAGGAGGTGTATAAAGGGAGGAAAAGAAAAAGGTAGTGAAGGAAGACGACATAAAATCCTCTCTTAAGGTGACATATCGCATTAAAAATATATTGCATTTTAATACCAATGTTTTTTTAAACATCATTTCATTATACAGGTTACGAAGACATCTGATTACAAATGACACCTTAAAATTCTCCTTTATTTTTTCACAAATCCAAATATCTCAAATTCCGCTAACCGTAAAAATCACCTTGGATAATAACAAGGAAAAATTAAAAAAAGTTAATGTAATATTTATAAAAGTAAAACGTGAGCAAACTGTAACAAGTATTTAATGAATAAAAAAGGTCATTTATCTTCTTCCAAAATAAATGTTCATTACAAAACTACGAAAATTAGTAAATTATTTCTGAAAAATGATGCACTTAAAACCAAAGAAGAAATGCTGTCAAGATATTGTCATCACACAATGATATTTCTCACTAATTTGTAATGTAACTAACTATACAAGTTCTATAAAAAAAATCTTTGTCAAAATGACAGCGTTTTAAAAGACCCAAAATAATATCTCGTTTACACATTCAGTTGCATCAAATAATGCCAAAGTTTGTTGGGCATACCCACCGCCTGCTGCGAGAACGACCTGCAAAGCACAACATAAATTGGACCACAATACACGGACGTCGTAAGCAAGGGAGACCCAAAATAGCCTGGCCATTGACCTACAGACGCCATTTAAAATCATTAAACATTGAAGCAGAGAAAATCGATGGCGTCGTCTCGCTGTCTGATGTCCAAAAGATGGAAGGACCTAAAGTCTAAGGTATGGGGATGGTTGTTGAAAAGGAAATAAGACCGAAAAAGATATAGCAGTTAAAAAATCAGCTTTTACAGCAACATCCCTGAATTTTGTTCTTTCTCTTAATGGTAACAAAATACCACTTTACCCAGCATTCTGCACCATTGCCAGAGTCGTGTAAATGTTACAAATATCACTGTTGTTGCCGGTCTACATTTAAGGCAATTGGAAACCCTACTATGGACACTTGTTTCATTAATATCTTTTTTGGTTCTTACTCCATATATCTTCGGGAGTCGTGTGAAAAAGTTTTTTAACAAACACCCACCAACGTTTTTCTCTTTTATCTGATGGCGATCACCCTATTTGAATTCTTGAGTAGAGGTATAAAATGATAAACGTAAGCTCACACTGCTTTACATGGCGCCGCGGTACGTATAAATAATGATGGGTTAATGGCGATGAGTGTATGATAGCGGGTAAAATTATGATGAATAGATGAAGCAGTGCAACACATTCTTTAATTTATCCATCCATAACGCCTTTTAAAGGTTTATAAGTCTACTGAACAGGCTTGAACTTGGGTGTTGTATTCAGACTGGATTAAATCTTGCTTCCTCGTATCTTGACTAATAAGCAAGAGATCCACGTTACCCTTCAAAATGTTACCCATTTTCTTCTTTTGCTGCAAAGCCTCGCTTTTATTTTGCAATACATTTTGTCCTGCATTATTCATTTCTGCATTTATCAACCAGCTGAATGGGACAGTTTTGGTCTAAACATATGTTTCGCTGACGATTGTGAAAACATGAAACTGACAGTTCTAAACTAAGTTTTGTTGTTTTTTTGTCGTCCACCACATATATATACTCTGCCCAAGTGGTTAAGTGGCATTCTATGTCTTTTTAAATCTGCGCCCGCTCGAGGGTAAATTATAGTCCTCTATTTTGGGTAATCGAGATACAACTATCGTCACAATTTCGTTTGGCAGCAAAACCAAATGAACCATACCAGAGCTAAAAAGCAATCATACGAATCGTACATAAAGAGGAGCTTAGGTGTACTACAAATGAAGGCGACGTTTCCTGACGAGTCCTGATACATGCAATGGTAAGAAAAAACAACAAGAGCTGAGTGGGTGTCTAAAACAGTCTGGGTCAATGACTGTGCTAAAGTAAACCTCGAGCGTCTAAAATATCCGTTATCAAGGGTAGTCGGGCGATTATTAACCCTCTTTTGACGTCTGCAACAATCGTTACCATACCTGACAAAAAAATTCCACGAAGCTGAAGGGTTAAAAACTGGAAAATTAACAATTTCTGGTAAACGGTATTCGGACAATTGGGAGTGCAATATAGCTGACACTTTTCAACAAGTGCACTACAGAATTGTCTGCACTAGTAAACATGCAGAACAGTGCTGTAAACACAGCTACTTTTATTAACAGACAGCACTTCCTATATTTTCCACAGTAACTAATTTTTTTACATCAACTAAAAAAATCTTTATTGATAACCCTACACACCAAACAAAAAATCATCTCTCGCCACCAATTATTCTACATCGACTATAAATCCACTCGATTTAAACAACAACTCGAGATCCTCGAGATCCTCAAGACACAGCTACTTCACATGTCCACTTGATCCATCTTGATACGTAGCGATACTCCAGCTGGAACTGGAACCAGGGGTCTTTGATTGTTACCAGGGTGTTCCAATTTAACTGCAGAATTAAAACTAAACTTTGTTGATATTTGCGGTGGTGAGTGAGGGCTTTGCGGTTCTTGATGTTCACCTTTACGTCTTTGAGCGGCATCATTTTTACCATGCGAAGGATTCGGGATATACAAACCAGCTGGAATGACAAAAAATGTACGTAGAATATTCAGCATTTATATCAACTATTCCAAACGATATTTTCACGTATGCAGTACATCCTCTACTGAACAACAAATTTTGACCCTTTTGTCTGGCTCTAACAGAAATACCATTTCCTGATACATTTAAGTAATAGGTTTATAAATTAAATTTTTACCATTCTTGCCATTTTTACAATGATGACAAAATTGATCAGTCAAAATAATTTATTATCTCTAAATAGACACAGAAATTGTTTTACATACCGGTTTTTTTATATTTTAGCTAATCACCAATATCACAAGACTATGACATTTTTTGTTTATTATTTCTCAATGGCCAAAAGCCACAGTGGACAAGCATGTAACTATAACAGGACTGGTACAAAAAAAGAATTCTTGAAACTAAACGAGACGATACTCTGGTGCCATATACGATCTTTTCCATGAATGCACGCAGCGATAAATTTCACACAATTTAAGAAGTTTTAATCTTAAAGCAGCCAAGCAACTCGTATTTACTTTTGTGCACAAATGGCGACAAGCTCTGCTCTGTTGCTTTCTCTGCGAGCTCAGTTTCAAGAAAGGGCTGTTAAATGGCAGCAAACACTTTCTTTGATATACACAACCGGTTAATAAACAACCAGGAGCTACACAAAGGTACATAACACAGAGAACTGAAACTTTCAACAGTCTGACTTTGATTGCTTGGGACT
Source organism: Morbakka virulenta (assembly GCA_003991215.1). Lineage (NCBI taxonomy): Eukaryota > Metazoa > Cnidaria > Cubozoa > Carybdeida > Carukiidae > Morbakka > Morbakka virulenta. The sequence goes on along the minus strand of RDPX01000091.1, from coordinate 2,027,056 downwards.
CGTGGGAAGCTATCTTTAAAATAAAATTGTAAAAAAGGTGAGACTTTTAGTACAACTAAAGTTATTAGCTTATTATTTTTCTCATAAATTCCAGAGCTATCACCAGTGTGTGCAGCTACCTTTTTCTCGGTGCCGAAAGTTGAGCAACCTTGAGGGCTCGCTGTGAATCAAGTTGCTTATTTACAAAAAACATGCACATGGACACCCTAATATATTGAAATTTGAAACACGGAGAACATTCTCTCCAATTAGACAAAACCCCGCTACATTTTCAAACGAAGAACTCGACAAGGCTCATATGCAATTCGTTTCAGGTAATTAAAAACTAATTGACAAAATGGTCGTTGAAAAAGTGTTTACCCACAGAGAGAGCAGTGTGGTGAAAAATCCTTACATGAAAAGGCATTCTCATTACCCAATGTTATCACATTCAGAAGAAAACAGTGCTCTATCTCTCTGTTGGAAAGAGGTAGGAGTTTTCTACCTCGTTTGAAAGCCTCCAGGTTCTTTGACATTTATTATATTTTACGTTCGTATGATTTTGTGACAACCGTGTGCCGACACAATCTCTTCGTACAAAATTACCCCTCAAGACAATCCCTTCCGACAACCCACTCGTCAGGGTATCATCCCCTTAAGACAAAATGAGGAGTTTGTCCCGTACATCATGTGGCAATAGTCCTCAGATTGAAGTATATTTTCTGGTACTTCCTGCAAACTGAAAATGAGAAGTATTTTCTTGCTAGGATAGTGTATTAAATGTTTAAGCGAAAAATGGAATATTCTGTATCTAATGGGCCAGCTGCAGGATGAGTTACTTACTATTAACTCGAGCGTATTCTCTCCACCACCTGGTATAATGTAGTTGCACTTGGTAGCAGAGAGCTAGACAATATCTTACTTGTTATCTTTATTTAGACTGTCTACCAATACTTGAATACAAAAGTAACATCTTATCTGCAGAGTGGGGTGTTGCATAAGGATTATGAATTGTAGGCGTGGCATCGGACCTGAAAACACTAGGACGTTTGATAGTGAAACAAATAGACTTGCATTGGAGAGCTGATGTTATAAACTTTTATTTTTACATTAGTGGTTACATTAGTGGTGGTGACGATGGTTTTGCTCGAGGTTCTGGTGATTTCAGTAAAAGTTGTGATTTGGTAACAAGGGTTTTAATGGCTATATCAAATTGTCATTCAGAGTCTACAAAAATGTATGTTAAGTAAAGCATATGCTCGATTTTATTATTAAACCTAGACTATTAAAACATATCTGGAATGGGTTCTGAGGGTTAGATTAAATTGTTTTCACTTATGGTATTCTTAGTGGATGAAATTAATATTCCACACAAACAAGTGATTTTCTAAGCAATATACGATGTTAATTGGTCAGAAGTAGCATATGGCGTCTTGCTTTATAGTGCAAGAGTAACGAGGCCTTACGTGTGTATCAGTGCTAAACTTACAGGTTTTGACAAGTTTACTGCCGAAGGTGTATCCACCTTTTCAAAACATTTTCTCGTCAATAACAGTGGCGACAAATTACAGGGTCTTCTTGTAGCGAAAAATCGTTCAATTTAACGTTTTGATATTTTGTTATAATTAAAGTTTTGTAGCATTAAATAAATAAATATATATATATATATATATGTTTATGTGTGTGTACCTTTGTTTAAAACTGCATGGTTGTTGCTATTCTTGAGCTGCACTCGGGACCTTGCCGCGAGACATTATATGGTATAAAATTATATATATATATATATATTACTTTATTTAAAATTGCATGGTTGTTGCTATTCTTGAGCTGCACTCGGGACCTTGCCGCGAGACATTATATATATATATATATATATTACTTTGTTTAAAACCGCATAGTTGTTGAAAGTATATGGTCCGATCCAGCATGAATCCAAGTGTCAACGGTATATACATCCACCCAAATCCGTTGTTATTATACATTTTCTACGGAACTCTTCAATTAATTTGGGAACCTCTCCCTTTGCAGCTTTAAAAGCAACAGAGCGCTTCGGTTTGTTTCCATCAGCTCTTGCAGTTAACCATACAGCGAATGACACGTGCTTCCTTGTGTTCAGTTGACTTTAAAACATTTTTGGTTCTTGATTTTTAGGTATTTTAGGTATAAGTTTGTTTGGTACCCAAACAAACTTTTCCAAGCGAGACGTTTAAGAGTCGCACAAATTTGTGGGGATAAATCGTATTTCATTTCAACCCTTCTCATATGAAAAAAAGAGGAATCAAGAATTTTTTATAAATTTTTGTGGATCCTTTGGGGCAACATATGTGACTATTCTTAGGGTATGACCATTTCATGGCATAAACATTTTAAAACCACCCACAGCTTGGAAGTGGATGTCCTTGATCGTCAAGGGTGGAATTTGAAGCAAATAAAGTTTCAAAACGTTTTGCCTGGTCAGAAGCTGAGGAAATCACCTCAGGACCGTTAATGATGGTTGGAATAGAGGTTTTATATCTGTTCAGTACTTTGTTTGTTACCCTTCAAAACTCTAGAGAGCCAAGTCTCTGCTCAGAAATTCTAGACTTAAGAGATTGGGCATAGAACTATTTAGCATTTCTTATAATCCATTTGCAGTGGTTCCGAGCTATTCTAAAGGCAGCTTTGGTTTCAGGGCATCTGTTCCGATGATAGCAATGGAAGTAGTGATTTCAGTGAGCAATGGCAACAGCACACTCAGGGGTAAACAAAGCGCCTGGTTGGTGCAATGTCAATCGCATGCGCAGTCACTAGCACATGTAGATGTTTAATTATGAATTAATTAATTTCCTTATTGCTGCTAAAAACATTCTCGAAACATTTAAATAAACAGAAAAGACAACAGCTATTTTTAGACATCCTATTTCCCTTTCCTTCTTCCTTTTCCTTGTGGCGATTTCATAGCGTGGGAGTACAGGAGCTCTTACTGTACAGTTTATTCAAAAACTGATGAGCAATAGAATGTATTTACATACAATTTCATATTTCATTAGTCCGAGCGAGCAAAGCGAGTGACGACCCCTTGCAACAGTCAAAATTTGCTTATGTACTGCACAGTTAAGCCCGACATTTCCACCCTCACTAAGTTACAAAAAGGTACTTGCAGTCGTCTGACCGGTCAGAAATAAAAATTTTATTATGAAATATCACCCTTCTGAGCAAAATTGTTTTTCTGTACCAGAACAGAACAGTATATTTAGTGGTTTTTGACAAGCGTCAGTATTGTGTTTTCGCGTCAGTGAGTGGCGATTTTTCAAAATAATTGTTTGTTTATATTAAACCCATCTGGTAATTTTCAAAGGTGTGCGATTTTACTGAATCTTTGTGTCTGTTTTGAACGATGCAATTTTTGTACAATTTTTGAGACGTTTTTCTTTCCAAATCCAAATTTTTAAGTTTTTCAGAAGAACTCAAAACAACAATCATTCCGGCCATTACGTCATGCACTGCAAAATCAAATATGAAATCTGACACGACACTTTCAAATCTGTGTGAGACCAAATGATTCTTTTCTTTCTAAACAGCGTGATGACGCTAATTAAAGCATGATAATGCTGAACATTATATTACAGTACAGTTTTCTTTGGGATGATGCTCGCTTTCTGACTCGAACATGTTCCACTATCTCAGTGCAGCAGAGATCTATTTCCTGGTAATATTTATCCTTTTTTACAAATAAATATTAAGCTTTGACATCCTTGTCAAATTATGAAACTGTCCCAAAAGNCAGAAGAACTCAAAACAACAACCATGTCACAAATCTTTGAAGGTAAAAGTGTCACCTGATCTTCAGTGATTCCGGCCATTACGTCATGCACTGCTAAATCAAATATGAAATCTGACACGACACTTTCAAATCTGTGTGAGACCAAATGATTCTTTTCTTTCTAAACAGCGTGATGACGCTAATTAAAGCATGATAATGCTGAACATTATATTACAGTACAGTTTTCTTTGGGATGATGCTCGCTTTCTGACTCGAACATGTTCCACTATCTCAGTGCAGCAGAGATCTATTTCCTGGTAATATTTATCCTTTTTTACAAATAAATATTAAGCTTTGACATCCTTGTCAAATTATGAAACTGTCCCAAAAGTGTTTGATGGCTATCTTAATCTCATTTTGCCTCCAGTCAGATAAACGGATTTTACATAAATCTCTATTGACATCTAAAAGTCCAACGTTAATGAGATCATATTGTCTTTGAATCGTATAATTTTATTACCTTAGTTCCTTTAATTTTCGTGCCCTTTTAATTTTCGCGCACTTCGATGCGCGAAAATAAAAGGGTGCGCCAAATAGTGAAACAATAATAAAATAAGAACCACTTTGTATTTTATGGAAGACGACATGACGATAAAATGAAATAAAAAGCAACGGCTAGCCGTGGAAACGCCTGCACGCCTGGCAGAAAAAGCAGTCAAGCCCAAGAAAGTAGTTTTTTTAGTCTGTATATATTTAGGTTTCAGCAGTGTAATTTCTTTTTATCTCTAAATTGACCCATTCACTGTCAAGGCAAATACTTATTTATAAGCAGAAATAATACCAGAAACTAATTTCTTTCTTTATGCTACTACGAATACTACTAGTTAAAAGTAGCCTTTGGCAGGGCGCACCCACAATTTTTAGTTCAATGTAAAACTCAAGTCTTTTTTTTAAGACAACCTCGTCACCAAAACCTTTTTTCACTTTGCTTCGAGACGGCGCCTACCAAATTATCAAGAGCAACAAAATGCTTTGGGAACGGATATTAAAAATTGAATTAAAAGACAAACCTGGTACTCGCAAGAGATTGTGAAACAAATGGAAGCTGAGAAACGTTCGGATCAGATCAAGATAGATGTCCGTATCTTTTTGGTGAAACCGCTTCACGAAAAAATTACCGTCAAGTACTACGACTATGCAAGAAGCAATCCTCAACTCACAATCAATGGATGTAAAGAGTCTGGTATTATTGATCATCTTGAAAAAAAGATTGATTTGGACCTTTTTTCTTCATTAAAATGATTGCGTTGTTAGTATTTCATAATAAATTATTATTGTTATAGTAATACCATTGATCAATGAAAAGAAAGGAAATTTTTGAAAATTAAGTGTTATTGTATGTCGTTCATTCACTCTTTAGGTTTTTGATAAAATAAGCTGTGTTCAAAAATTTCATAAATTTGAGGGTTCGCAAAAATAAAAGGGTGCGCGAAAGGCCATTTTTCAGAGGTTCGCGAAAATTAAAGGAGCGAAAATAAAAGGGGCGAAAATAAAAGGGTAGCGAAAATAAAAGGGGTGCGAAAATTAAGGGAATTTAGGTAGATAAATCGGTATCTGTAAACAGAAACTGGGGAAAACAGTAAAAACTGTTTTTCCCCAGTCGAAAACCAAAAACCCCCCAAAACAGAAGGTAGAATAAAATGATTACAATAACCAGGAAGTAGGCGTCCACACAAGCGTGGAACGTGTTCGAGCGAGCAAACCTGAAAATATAATTATGTATTTGCACCATCCCACTTTCTCTAATGTTAACACACATTTAGTTTTTGTCTTTTTGATTTAACCTGCATTAAATAAGCGTTAATATTAGCGAAGGCTTCGAATCTTATGCTGAAATAAAATTAAATAATAATAATAAAATGTAATACAAAATCAAGCATCGATGACGAAAATAGGAGAGGGCCAGTAAGTGACCAAAAAATAAAATTAAAAGAAAAAAGAAAAACAGTATGTAGCAGAGTGGTTTCGATCCAGCGAGTTCTGGTTTAGCAGCACGCTTCCTCTGCGCCACTCTGCTGACGTT
>RDPX01000091.1:1929628-2011110 GCA_003991215.1 Morbakka virulenta | reverse complement strand
GAGAAATAATCCCCTGGCTTGTCAAGCAGATAAAATATTGAGTGCCCTGTTGGGTTTTGGTTATCTTTCGATTCATAACAAATTCATTGCAAAAACTCCCTGAAAATTTTGTTTTTCAGAAAAAGCAGAAAATTTTGACACATTTCATAATCAAGCTCAATAAAGACTTGCTTCAAGTCTGAACAAAACGTGGAACACTCCCGGAAATTCCTGTTGTGAAACAGTCAAATGATCCTAGTCTTTCCTGCAGGTGTGAAAACCATGGGATGAGTTTGGTGTCTCCTTTGATAAAGCCGGGCAATGAAATTTGCGCTGTCTTTGCATGTCAACACGTACAATTTTCACAGGTAAATCAAGCCAAGGGAAGAAGAAAAAAAGAGACACTTTCATGGATAAAATCCTTGATGGGAGAGGGAAATTTGAGGTACAAAAAGAAAACAGAAACTGTTGGGGGATATCAGGATGGCGTCACAACGCTCTCCTGCCCTGTCCAGCTGAATTTCTCATTTAAAATAAAAATTTTCACGAAAAAAATTCTATTTGTTTCATTCGAAATTTTTGGCGACGAATTAGCACACAAACCAACCAAATGGTTTTTCATCGCAAACTTGGCAAAGAACTCTGCTCACAGGTTTTAGATCGAACTTTAATTGGCAAATGCTTTTCAAGGTTTCTTCAAGTTCTTAACACTTTTTCTGGGAAGGCGTTGGGTTGCTAAAATTCATGAAAAAAATCATTTTTCTTATCGGAATTGTCTTCAAAACAAAACATATCAAAAAATTACCAAGTGTAACACTGTTGTAAAAGTAAACGATACAAAACTTTTTTATGAGAAAAAATAGGGGTAAGAAAAAAAAAATCTGGTTTATAAAAGTTACGGGCTCAGATAACTGTAAATTCAAAATAAAATATGAATATATTTCAATGTCAGTGAGTAACATTAATTTTTGAGCTGCCTGTTTTCAATTCCAACTTATTGGCAAATGTGATTTTTTTTCCTAATGAAGGTCAAACTATCACTTTGTGCTATAAATACGGTAATCAAAATTTTAAAATGAAATATCCCTAAGAATAAAGCGGCTCAGGAAAGTCAGCTATTCCTAAACAAGTCTCTAATGTCTATTTGTGTCAATACGTTTTTCAATGGTTTAACCCTTATCCCGAATAATACCAATACCCGGTAAGCTTCTGGTAAACCAAATTTCCTGTTGAATATGGTAAGCTTAAATTCAAATGCTCTTGGAATTTTACCAGCAAATTTCTTCATATATTTTAAATTAATATACAATATTAATACATAATGTATATTAATAATATATATAATTAATGTAATAAAGGCTAATAAATCTATATATATATATATATAATCAGATGTGTGAGTTAGAAAAACTCTAACTTTACAGTACTCAGAGTTTCATGTCTTTCACAATCTTCTGTGTACAGCTGAAGATTGTGAAAGACATGAAACTCTGAGTACTGTAAAGTTAATAGTTTTTCTTACTCATACATCTGATTATATGATAGCTCCTACCTTTTAATGTGGTAGAGCACTGTTGTTGATGACATTTCATATGCATCTGTTAATATATATATATATATATATATATATATATATAAATCCAGTAAAGCATACAAAATAACTAGACAAATTTAGCAGTTACTACTAGTTTCATGTTTTCTTAACAATCTTCAAACTGCATACTATATATATATATATATATATATATATATATATATATATATATATATATATATATATATAAACATTAGCCTGCATTAATTTAATTTTTAAAAGTTTGCTGCCAAGGTGGGGGCCACTTTAACTTGTTAAAAATCTCAACTCCTTTGTCTGCAATCAGATTAAGACAAAGACACAGCTACATTTATACGAAAATGATTAAATTTTTATGTTTTATATATATTATACATTATATATGTTGTATATTATATATATAATTTATACATGTGTCATTTGTCTCTCACTTTATATGTTATACCAAAACCCCTGTTGCGTAGATGTCGACGCCCTAAAAATAACCCCAGATTTTCATTTCATCGCATAAGATTTGAGTTAATAAGGGGGGTCAGAACTATCAAGCTTGGACCCTTTGGGGATTGGGTCTATTATCTATTTCTAAACGTTTACGGTTTTAAGATTTAGGGTTTTGATATTTGATTTTGGTTGTGCCAAGGATAGTGAATAACTGTGGGTTTTTTAAAACAATCCATTCAAGTTCAAGGTTGGCCGTTTTGCTTGTGAAATCAATTACAATTTGCGGCAACAAATACCAATGTAACAACTTTTCAGGTCATGGTGATATGGCTATTTCAAATTGCTTACTATCCCCTCCCTTTGCAACAATATTGGCTGGTACAAAGTTTGGAAAATGTTCAATTTTTGCATTGTAGCAAAGACGAATATCATATCACTGAAATGTATGTGCGAGCCAAATTTTGAAATTCGTCCTCACGGTGGATTTTTCCAACTGATGAATTTGTAAATTGATTTCTGGGTCTTAAACTTCGAATTATAACTAACAAAAAAGATATACAGTAATCGGATGTATCATCTGAAAACACCTGCAACATATGCCCGAAACACGTCTGCTTTAGCCGAGGACCAAGTCGGCTGACGCCTTCAGGCTCCCCAAACCGGAAAACCTTGGGCTCACTGTAAGGATTTGATTGCACAAATGCGTTCAGTATAACCTGAAGTTGCACCTTTTCATTTTACTTGACGTCATTTACATTGAAATCCAGCTTCACAATAATTTCTACCAAGGACGTCGAGTAAGTCACAAGTCTAAATCACTCTTGAGACTTTGCCATAAAACTTCGATTACTCATCATGGCGTTCAAATGCTACTAACGTTCATGTTGTTTAGATACATGACAATCAACAGCCAGCATGGGTCAATAACGGATGTATGTTCTCACAGTCAACATCCCAAAACTGCTGATCTAGTCTGCCACTAGCTAAAAAAAACACTTTCGAAACACGCAAATTGCTTTAATGAATCCAAATAAGCTTTTGTCGGGCATTCCAGGCGCGTCTAATCAGTGGGAAATGGGGTTTCAGGTGCCAATCTTTTCAATTCTGGTCTGAAGGCAGGTCCCCTTAAAATGTTTCCTAATGTAAGAAAAAAAAAGTGTATCATTCCACAGGAATGACAAAATTTTAAACTACCAATTGATAAACACAAGGGCACATTCAAAACGTTTGTAACATGAATAATAATTTTAAACAATAATTCGGGATTCGCACCAACAAGGTTAAATATACAAGGGTTTTTCTTCCAAGAAACACGCTGGTAATTTTCGGCACCAAACGTGACTGGTGGTTCTCTACTCCTGGTTAGTTGATTATTGTTATTTATTTATTTATAGCTTCTAAAATAAAATCTAGAGCAAGCGGGAACAGATGCAGCAACCAGTGCAGAACATGATGACGTTTGTGCAAGACCATTTTTTTCAAGTTGAAAAAGTGTCTTGGTTATCACTGGAATTCATAGACATGATGGTAACGTCCTACAAAAATGATGTTAAAAGGAACTAATAATACTACTTAACCTAAACTACTACTACTACTACTACTACTACTACTACTACTAACACTACTAACACCACTACTGTTGCTACTGCTGCTACTGCTGCTACTGCTAATACTACTACTACCATTGCCACCACCACTACTACTACGACTACCATCACCACTACTACTACCACTACTACTACCACTACCATCCCCCCTACTNCGTTTGTGCAAGACCATTTTTTTCAAGTTGAAAAAGTGTCTTGGTTATCACTGGAATTCATAGACATGATGGTAACGTCCTACAAAAATGATGTTAAAAGGAACTAATAATACTACTTAACCTAAACTACTACTACTACTACTACTACTACTACTACTACTAACACTACTAACACCACTACTGTTGCTACTGCTGCTACTGCTAATACTACTACTACCATTGCCACCACCACTACTACTACGACTACCATCACCACTACTACTACCACTACTACTACCACTACCATCACCACTACTACTACTACCACTGCCACTACCACTACTACTACCACTGCTACTACCACTACCATCACCATCACCATCACCACCACCACCACCACCACTACTACTACTACTACTACTACCAATAATAATAATAATAATAATAATAATAATAATAATAATAATAATAATACCGGGAGGGAGAAGTGGGAAAGCATAAAATCTTGGTGTCGTGAGAGTGGGTCTCAGGTTCTGAAGAGCTAAGTACCGAGTTAGCACTTGTTAAGTAGTCCCGAGGTCCTGGGTGAAGCCTCGCTACGGAGACCGTTTTAAAGCAAAATGAGTCACCTAAACTGGAAAACCTAAACTGGAAAACCTGGTTTTTCAATTTTACTAGCAAAATCAATGAAACGACAATAGTTCAGGGCTGGTCTATGGTTCATTTCTACGACAGAATATCTAGTATGTGGTGCGAATGATTATAAAAAGTTTGGTTGAAAGAAAGCGCTCGTGTTTGTTGTCGATGTTCAAAATGTTGCACATTTTACTGAAAGTAATACAAGATTTACCGAATATACCTAAAGAGCTCATGGATAGATTTACGAAACTAACTTTCGAAAAGCTGGGTTGTAAGTCACGAATTAAAGAACCGTATTTCTCGTATTTGCGAGAAGCATTTTTATCCAGGTTTGTTTCATACCCAACCGTCAATTCAAGAATGTATAACTGTTGTGGAGTAACTGAGAGCAAATCAGGCCTCAAGGCATCTCCAGTCACAACGCATGGCGATAAGCACCCACAGATATCAGCATATATTGTGCAGCCTTTTATAATAATCATAATAATAATAATAAAATAATAATAATAAAATTAAATAATAATAATAATAATTGACCACAAAGTATTGGCTGTCCCGAGTTCACCAACACCGAACATCTTTAACTGCAAAATCCGGCTTCTACGTATATTTATTGGAACATCTGCATGCAATACGATGTTACAATAACTGACAAGTGGTATGAACATCTGCCAAAAAGTGCCACCGAGCACGACAGCTCAACCATACAAGGTATGCCAATCCATACTGACAGAATCATAGCTGTCGATTAACCATATATCCCCCAAAACATAAACTTAGTACAGTAACAGCCAAACAGTTTAAAGCAATAGTTTTTCTTTCCNGGTACGTTTGGATTCAAAATCCAGCTCAGTTCTCTCATACTCTTTTGATGCTTTTGATACTTTTAATTTAATTTCTTTGTTTATTATTTTGAGCTCCGTAATCCCAGTTTAGGTTTAACCCTTTTCATCTCATTCTTTATATATGCCTATGTAAAACATATGCCTTCTGATAGACATAGCAATTTTAGCTGATCTAAACACTTCTATCGAAACTGCAGAAAAACTGTCTAAATACAAAGACATGGAGATAGAAGTGGCCAAGACGTGGGGACTGGAGAGTACAATAGAACCAGTAATATTAGAATCCTTAGGTTCTCTTAAGAAAGAATTGCAAACTACAATAAGCTTATCCCTTAAAGCATAGGTATATAACAGCTACAGAAGATCTCCCTTTTTGGAACGGCAAACATCCCGAGTAAAACGTTGACGATAATTTTAAGATAATACTAGAGCAGTATTCAAACTTTGAAATCCTCAGGTTTACGGGATATACCCGGATTGGCAAAGAACTAAATAAAACGCTACAAAAACACCATGTACTCCATCTTAGCTGATTTAGCATTCGACGGACTCGAGTTGTCTCAAAGGAGAGGGTCCCTTTAGCCTTAATCGGCATCCCTCTCAGACATGGTGTCTCGATAAATAATAGTGGTACTTGTGACACACCTTACCAACACTCTCTTGAGTGTTGTGAATAGTCTCGAAAATAGACAAAACGGAATAAATGGTGCTGGAAGCAACTCTGTTACAAGTCCCTCGCCCTACAGGTGTTTCACGGGTGTGCAGCGTGCGCCCCTGTAAGAATGGAATGGTCCAAACAAGGACATAAGATTGGTACGGAATGTTTCACCGAAGCAATGATGAGAATAACAGGTTATTTGGAGACTATAGACAAAGGATACTTTGGGAATGGAATGCAACTTGGGTTTTTGAAATTAAGCAACAAGCAAGATGCAAAAGGAAAAACAGGTGGGTTTCAGAACTCAAAATAAAATCTATCCGAAGAAAAATCAAGCAAACTGATCTGAATTTGAAGTCTGCAGGAATTTTAAAAGCACCAGAAAATTTGCAAGATCATTATAATGTTTAAACCTAAAAGCCTGATGAATGATGAGTATGAGTAGATCAGTAGGTCCGGGGGGGGGGGGTGGTTAATGATTAAATTCTCGAGACCCCAGAACAACACAAAAAAAACTTTAATCAGATAAAATGTTTTAAAAAAGATCTTTGAAAGATTTTTGTACAAAAAACAAATATGATTAATCAAGTACTGCCACCTATTATGGCACAGAACAATACCCAAGCCAGCAGTCTGATTAAAGCTGCCAGTGTAAAGGATAAAGATCAAATAAAAATCATATGCCTATAAAAAAAATATAAAGAGAAAAGAGATCATTGGTAGAAAAGATGGATAAAAGGGGATCTAAAAAGACTAACAAAAGAAATAAATATTCTTGAAAGGGGAAAGTGAGGTGCGTTTGCTCGATGCGGAAAGAAACTGTGAGATCTTGTAATAAGATCAGGGTACAGGGAAAAGGATTACTCATCGTAATCAAGGAATTTAGGCAAAGAGTTGGTCAAAGTGCTAAGATTAAAAGGTATAAACTAACAGTTAACCAGTATCAAATCAACTGAGGATTTAGTTCAGGCGAAAAAAGGATGTACAATAAACTGAATGCGGGGATTAGTCACAACCATAAATACCTAATGCTGATGTTAAGTCAAAAGTTTTGGAGCAACATATGCGGTCTTTAAAACCAATAAAATAACGATGCTAAATGACTGACAAGGATTTAAAACGAACGAGGATTTCCAGTAATTAAAAAAGTACGAATTACTGAGAAAAAGGTAAAATTTAATTACATGACCTAATGAGCACCAAACAAGGGATCTTTAAATGGCCCACATATGAAAAGGCTGTACTGTCAGATGATCAAGCCAAAGGCACCACTGTGGATGATTATTGATCTATAACCTGCCTTCCACTGACGAGTGTCCGGGATGTCACTGGTGCACTGTGAACTGTAATAAAGCCTTGAAAAAAAATAGTTTGAAAAAATTTGCGAGCCACTATTTATATCGAGTAGGTAAATAGAAGAGCATTGTTATGAAAGGGTGGCTAGTACAGATGATTGTAACGAAGAGGTTCCAGACTAGATTTACCAATCGGGCAAAAGACTTGGCACAAAAAAGCCTAAAGCCTTCCTTGATCCGGCGTCGGGAATAGTATCCGGTAAAAAAATTTGATCATTGCAAAGGGAAAGTCCCTCTGAAGAGAGCAGTCTATCCGTGGGCAGAATCTAGAAAAAAAAATTACGTTAAGAACAATAACAACAACGACAACAATCATCATCATCATCATCATCATCATTTTGATAAATATTATCGTTAGGCAAGGTTGTAATGAAAAATAATTTATATATACTAGAGCTCCACTGGACGCTAAAAAAATGTTTGTTTACTAGATTGGCCAGGGTGAAGAAAGTTTCAAGTTTTAACTAAACACGGAATAATGCTGGTGATAATATTAATGTTAATAATAATAATAATAATAATAATAATAATAATAATAATAATAATAACAATAAAATAAAGGGATAATAATAAAGGAGAAGTTATTGGTGTAAAATTTGACACGCTGTTATTTTTTTTTACTTAAAAATTTTATCCTTCGTTTTAAAATTGTTTTTTCTAAAATTTACATGTTTACCAAAATAAATAATGCGAAAAATTGATAATACATCAAATAAAATGGCTTTTTATATCGCTGTAATATTTTAATGCACGTTAATTTGATATCAAAACCTGAAAACGGAGAAAGCCATGTGTTTCTGGACAGGGACACGAGTAATCCCAGCGACAACAATATTTTTGATCTTCTGAAACATGATATGTTTTATCAATATTAACGCACAGAATCCTTTTGTGACGGCCGCCACGAGGTGATAGGCAGTGTCAATATCAAACATGAATTTTGAGAACGAAATGCAAGTTTGGAAATCTTAGCTGCTCACCAGATCACGAGCAGAACATTTTTTTAACGTCATTTTCCCCCAGCAATTGGGGCTCAGACGGTGCCCTTTAGAGGCAGTTTGACTTGGCAGTGAGGAATTTCATGACCGGACGCTTTTCTTGGCCGGATACTTTTCCTGACGCCAACCAATGGCATTTTTTTCTTTGTAAAGTTCCAAATTCTCCTCGACAGCTCAGGAAATCGAACCCGGAACTCCTGGTTACTATGCAGTTGCACTAACCATTAAGCCACGGCTCCTCAGAACATATCATCATCATCAAATACGCCTTCCGTCGTTTGTCGACAATGCGCTAAAATTGCACAAAATTGCGAAATTGCGCTGTAGATTTTTAAACATATTGTAACACATGCGCTCATCCCAATATTCAATCCGTAGGAGAGATTTACCGTTACTTATTGCAATTTTTTTAAACAGTAAACAAACCTGACAGGTTCAGAAAAATCTGTAAAACTGATATTTACGTTTTTAGGCTGTGCAAAACAGCTGGATAATGTCACATTGACGGGGGAAAGACCAGAATAAGGGTAAATGTTTATATATTTGGTGATAAGTACGGGCTTAGGGTAGTGCCATGATAAAATATTGGAAATCTGATAGATCTCACATTAACAAACAAATATCTCTCAATCAATAAAGAACATCAGAGTCTATTAAAGTGTCAATCCAGTAAGTGACATATCTGATTAGAAAAAGCAAATCGGAAAGAAATACGTCAAAACAAGGATATGTCTAAAAAAAAATTAGCAAACGACAAATTAATGAAGTGATGAACCCACTTAAGGTTAGACTTTAATAATAATAAATAATAAGAAGCATTATATATAAATAATATAAATAAAAATAATAATATCCATTACCTTGAAGACCATGCTTGGTCTCATTCAAGTATGAAATACCTGTTTGAGGACTAGCCGGTATAGTCTTTCTCTCACGGGCAGGTGAAGCGCTCTTCAGCCTTGGATGGCAATCACCTAGAAATGGTGTCTCAATAAAAACACTGGTCCCCATTACTTTAATGGGTTGGTGCAAGGAAGGGCATCCGGCAAAAAAAACACTGCCTCATACCATGAAATTACATAAAAGGATATACTGCATGACTGCGTAAACAAGACTGGAACTAATTTAAGTGAAGGTGTCGCGCACGGTAGGACTTTTGTTCGATGCAGGCAAAATCAGACTGTTCTCAAGCTACTACATCAACCAAAAAAAGTGATGACAAGCTTCAGACTCTGTAGTCTGAATGTGGGAAGTTTAAGAGGTAGATATGATGAAGTAGCAGAGTTTCTTGAGCAAAGACGCACTGATTTGTGCTGCATCCAAAAACACGATGGAGAGGGAAATCTGTAAGAATGACAGAAGGAAAAAAGGCAACACACAAGTTGTTTTGGATTGGCAATGGAAAAGGCACAGGTGGAGCAGGTGGAGCAGGTGGAGCAGGTGGAGCAGGTGGAGTAGGTGGATTAGGCATTTTTTGTGGCAGAGAAATGGATAGACAAGATGACTGGTGTCGAATGCATCAGCGATCGAATTACGTTGATTAAACTGATGATAGGTGAGACAATCTTCACAGCAATATCAGCGTATGTACCACACTGTGGCCTGAGTGAAAGATGTCAAGCATGAATTCTATGATAGTCTCATTGCAGTCACTGGTAAGCTGGCAGAGAAAGACCTTGTTGCTATTGCAGGTGATCTAAATGGCCATGCTGGAAGAACAGCATCTGGGTTTGAAGAAGACCATGGAGAAAATGGATATGGTAACCGAAATAAGGAGGGTGAAAGAATTCTAGAGTTTGGTCTTGCCATGGACATGATGGTGGCGAATACTATTTTCAAGAAAAGGAACAGCCATCTGGTAACCTATGAGTCTGGGGCAGCTATGACTCAAGTGGACTACATTTCGGTAAAGACGAAAGACAGGAAGTATTTGCAAGATGTAAAAGTGATACCTGGTGAAGAATTTGTGACCCAGCATAAACAAGTAATTTTTGACTTCAGGATTAAGAAAGTACAGAAGTGAAAAGAAAGTATATCCCAAGGAGAAAGGTGTGGAGACTAAATGATGGACAAGTAAAGCAGATCTTTGAAGATCAAGTGAAAGGAATTGTGGGTGTTAGTCCAGGAAAAGACCTAGAAAGTGTAGGCGAGCAATAGAAGAAGACCAAGGATACACTTCTGAAAGCTATAGACCAAGTCTGTGGCTGGAAAAAAGGGCCTCCGCGTCAAAGAATGACATGGTGGTGGAATGCTTCTGTTGAAAATTATGTGAAAAAGAAGAGAAGGCTGTGGAGTTAATGGAAAAACGGGTTAGTGAACAAAGACAGGTATCTGGCCATCTGTACTAAGTCCACTGCTTTTAATTTGTGTTTTAAAAGCACTGTCAAGAGAGTTTCGAAAGGGTTGTCCAGAGGAATTGGATGGTCTACATGCTAAGTTAGAGATTTGAAAGAAGGGTTTGGAAGGTAAAGGTTTGAGGCTTAGCATGGGAAAGACAAAAGTGATGGTCAGTGGTCGCAATTTAGGAAAGCCATTGGAGAAAGGAAAGTTTCCCTGTTCAGTCTGTGGGGAGGGAGTTGGGAGCAACTAAATCTATTGTGGTACTTGCAAGCACTGGGTACATAAATGGTGCAGTGGAATAAAGAGCAAACTGACAGAAAGTAACCATTTTAGCTGCAAGAGGTGCACAGATGAAGAGGCAACCTGTGACTTAGACCTATGGAAAGTGCATTTGGAGGGTGAGGAAATTGAAATTGTCCAGACGTTTTCCTACCTTGCGACACCCTTGGAGCTGAGGAAGGAGCTGGTGCAAGTTTAACAGCATGGGTTAACAGTGGATGGATTAAGTTCAGGGAGTTGATGCCATTGTTAACCAGCAAAGCTCTGCCATTACCTACCAAAGGTAGAGTCTACCAGGCATGTGTACGTAGCACAATGATGTGTGGCAGTGAAATGTGGCCAGTGAAAGCTGAAGATGTCAGCCGCATGGAGCGGAATGACATGAGAATNGCACAGATGAAGAGGAAACATGTGACTTAAACGTATGGAAAGTGCAGTTGGAGGGTGAGGAAATTGAAATGTCCAGACGTTTTCCTACCTTGCGACACCCTTGGAGCTGAGGAAGGAGCTGGTGCAAGTTTAACAGCATGGGTTAACAGTGGATGGATTAAGTTCAGGGAGTTGATGCCATTGTTAACCAGCAAAGCTCTGCCATTACCTACCAAAGGTAGAGTCTACCAGGCATGTGTACGTAGCACAATGATGTGTGGCAGTGAAATGTGGCCAGTGAAAGCTGAAGATGTCAGCCGCATGGAGCGAAATGACATGAGAATGATAAGATGGACGTGCAACGGAAGTCTGAAGGCCAGGCTCAGTTCAAATTAACTCAGGGAGACTGAATCTTGACAGTATTGGCAGCTGTGTGCAGAAAAGGAGGCTTCGTTGGTTTGGTCATGTGGAGAGAATGGACAAGAATGCTTGGGCAAGTAGATGCAGAACAATCAAGGTGACAGGAAGCACTGGCAGAGGAAGACCAAAGAAAACATGGGAGGAAGTGATAAGGATGGATCTGAAACAAAAAGGTGTCAGCAGAGACCTGGTGAAGGATAGGATAAGGTGAAAGTCGATTTCAAGAAAGCGTCCAACACATACTAGTGTGTAAAACGGACATTAAACAGAATATGATGATGAATATGATGATGATGATGATGATGATGATTACATTACCATCATTATCGTCGTTTTTATCATCATTACCACATCAAGTATATTTATACATTTCAAATTTGGCCAGCTTGCACAAAAGCTATTACTAGAGTACTGCAAAATTCCACACTCTGGAAGGAATAAGGCCTTAAATTTCACATTTAACAGTACAGCCATTTCAAAGGTAATGCTAAATATAAAAACGAGAACTTAGAGATGTGTAAAGTTTTGAAGAGGGGGAAGGGGGCAAAAGAGACACGTTGAGGGTAAGACACACACGGTCTGAAGGAGAAAAAGTACTCGAGGAAAAACCCAGCTAAATCAATAGGATAAACGGAATAACCCTAAAACCTACCGTGGAAAAATATAGGAGTAAAGCGACAAATGAGACAGCGCGGGAAAAAAGCTGCTCTCTCGTGGACCAGTGGACCTAGTGGTATGAGAAGACTTCGGCACATTTAAACAATATTTATTGTTTAAAAAAAACGAGCGAAAAAGGCGGGATAAGAATAAACAGAGCAGTTTTAAATATTACCTCGTAAAAGCAGCACCTCGCAAAGAAAGAACTTTATGGACACACTCCAACAATCAGAGTAACAATAAGACAGGCCTTCGGCTGACCACTGCTACAAATGACAAAAAGGAACTGACTTTATTCCTTGGTACGCTATACATGAAAAAAAATTGATAGGACATGCAAAACAGTTACCAATTAAACGCAGTTATGAAGCATTAGTTGAAAAATATTGATAATATGATGCGGCAAAGAGAAAGGAAAAGGTCAAGGAGTGCCGTGTTTACTTGAATACAAAGTAGCAGTGCTAGTGACATTACCAGTGACAGTACCAATAGCACTAGTAATGTAAGTAATAGTTGTGGTAGTCGTAGTAGTGGCAGCAGTAGTAGTAGAACAGTAGTAGTAGTAGTAGTAGTAGTAGTAGTAGTAGTAGCAGCAGTAGTAGTACCAATAGTAGTAGTGCCAATAGTAGTAGTAGTAGTAATAGCAGTAGCAGCAGCAGCAGCAGCAGTAGTAGTACTACCAATAGTAGTAGTAGTAGTAATAGCAGTAGCAGCAGCAGTAGTAGTACTACCAATAGTAGTAGTAGTAGTAGTAGTAGTGGTGGTTGTAGTAGTACCAATAGTAGTAGTGGTGGTATTAGTAGTAGTAGTAGTAGCAGTAACACCATGTGTGGCACCTGTAGGAGGTAAAATAGGAGAAAGCTAAGCAGTAAAAATGAAAGAAGATACTGAAGGTGTGGGTCAGCTATGTTATGTGCAAAACATGCGGTTTTATTTCAACTTATTTGAAAAGAAAAATTTCTATTATGAACACGACGGTTTACGTAAATAAAAGTAAAGATGTACTTTTTACAAAAGTAGGAAAAAAGACATTGTCAAAAATTCTGTGTTGGGTTTTAAAAAGCATTTTAATTTCTTTAACAACTTTAATTTTCAAATTATAATTGACAAGACTAATTGCCTTGAAATAAAAGGTAACATTCGTTACTTACATTTAGCATACATTTTTTTTATCCCCCTGGGGTAGCATCTCGGTTGTTATTTATGCTCAGTCGCCACTCAAACCAAACCGTGGCTAATTGTTAAATCGACGAATACTGGGGAACCTATACTTAACTTTTTCCCGGGATCTGATTTCCAGGGATTATTTTCATGATTTTTTACCAAAGTTACCAATGCACGTCTTTCGATCTGCTTCTCCTTTTTTTCATGGTCTTAAAAAAATGGTGAAAATGGTGAAAAATGCTTTTAACACTCTACAACTCACGGCACGTCGAACTGAATCTTTTTGCACAGACCATAGGTTTACCAAGTTTCATTCAAGACTTTTTCCTAATTAAATGTCAAACGCCGAGATAAAGTTAATCCTGAATCCCTGAGCATACCCAACAGTTTGAAAAATGTTCTCTCCATTAACAACTACTTAAGAGGGTAGAAAAAAGTGTTACTTCTATTTAAACATTCGTTTTCAGTGTAAACTATGCCCTGTTCGACACTGCAGTCACGTACACCCAGAATAACTTTCTGTCAAAACTTTGACGTTTCAGATTAAATATTCATTTCTCAGTCAAAGATTATGTTGGGAGATTTCCTTTTCCCCTTTGAACTTTGCGCTACGGGTCAATACCAGGGGGCGCTTGCATGTACTGGAGTGCATCTGGGATGCTGTAAATCTCACCGCGTTCAGGAGGAATTTTCCAGTTAAATACCTCTCCCCGGGAGCAAAATGGGCAAAATTCCATCCTTGCGGGAACAAAGGTGTGAGTACATACAAATTCAGTGCAGTAATGGAAATATATTTCTTCTGTTCATACACAACATTCGGATATTAACATGTACAATCCTTTAATAGATCACGCAGTTTCATCATAACGGAGTTTAACAAAAAGTGTAAATAGCTCTGTCATGGAGCAAACTAGCCTTTTCAGGTCTGTTCATTAGTTCGTGTGCAATAAAAACGTAAAAAATGTCGCGAGAATTTTTAAAGAAAAAGATATTCAACACGAAAGCAAAAGTGCTGGGAATGGCATCCTGTTCAGTGGCACATACCTGTTACAAATATAACTGAAGTGGTCCCCCAGTCCAATGACTGCATGACTGTTTGGTCTCATCTTTTCGGTCACTTATTTTAAAAAAAGTACCAAACTACAGAAGTAGCTTCAAGGGGCACTGTGTACAGAATCCATGGTGTATTGTGTACTTTATCTATATTTACTGAATATTGTTTCCTCTGTTTAAGTCTTAAAAAATCGATGAAATTGTTGGGCAGTAGGCTATCCCCATATTTAGCTGGGGTGCCATCAATGGGAGACCCAGTATGAACTTTGCACATCTCAAGATTTGTAGTTGATCCCACAACATGAACAGATTTCTTTCTGTGCTTGTTCAAATCCACGCAACAGGGGCACAGTAGCACGTGGAGCGTGTAAGGACGTCAAGGTTGCAGAAAAGTCGTGAGAGTAGCGAACTAATAATAATCATCACCAATTCGCTTTGACTTTAAGGCGCCAGTAAACCTCAGTTTGATTAAACCTGTAGTCAAAATCAATATCACATTAAACGCTAACATTCGTTTTATGTAAGGCCGACATGGCAACTTCTGAAGCGGGGCTCAAATTCTTTGTTCTTAAACAGCAGTCACGTTCTTCACAAAATTCCTTCCTGATCTTCTTGTAAAATTGTTCCTGTTAAGCCAGTATTAGGGATTCAAAGCGACAACTTGTTCTTTTTCAATTGCTGTATCACACTTGCTCAGAAATACCCCACGTTTTGGTCATGTTGCTGCAAAGTGAGTTAACTACATCGAAATCAAACTGGAAAACAGCGATTTAACATAACGCGTTTGTTTTGGGAGTTAAACTCGAAAGGAAAGCAGGTATTAAAAAAGTATATATATATATATATATATATATATCAAATATTAAAAAAATATATAGAAAAGGTTAGATCGGTAAGGTCGGCAAGGAGTGATCTGGATTACAGGTAAGATAAGGACTGCTGGGTAGGTAAGGATGACTTGGGTAGATAAGGATGACAGGAAAAATAAGGGTGACAAAAATGATCGGGGTTACAGGAGCGATACGTATTACAACGGAGATATGGATTGCAGCGGCGATATGGATTACGCCGGTGGTAAGTAATACAACGGAAATAAGGGAAACAACGGCGATTAGAATACCGAAAAACGATTAGGGTAACAACGGCGGATAGGATAACAACGGCGATTACGATAACGGTGATTACGATAACAACGGCGATTACGATAACAACGGCGATTACGATAATAACGGCGATTACGATAATAACGGCGATTACGATAACGGCGATTACGATAACAATGGCGATTAGGGATGCATGGTTGACAAGGGTTACAGGGGCAACCAGGCAACAGGGGAGATAATGATGACAGAGACGATAAAGAGCAATATGGCCAACAGATAACTGGAGAAAATGTTGGAGCTAGCTTCAGTAGAACGGAATAGGCAACATCATCCACTGGGCTAAAAATGTTGGGATAAATTGGTGTGACAAGGAAAAATGGAGACAAATATGAGGGGTTTTAAAACCCGGCTACAAAATTTTCTGTTTACGAATCATTATTACATAACCTTTCAATGCCTCCAAACGTCGACATATCGACTGGAAGTGTTGGAGGTCATGGGATCTTTTAACATGCACATGTTTTTACGAGGATTTGCATTTAAGTTAAAAAATTAAATTGGTTTTAATTATAGTTCAATTGCAAGTGGCAACGGGGGATTGTTCAACACACCACAACAACAACCATAAAAAAAGTTAGTTTTGCAGTCCGTCCGACAAGGGGAAATAAAAAACTAATGACAACAAGATTTTTGTGGTGTGATAATAGGATGACGGTTTTACGATAATTAATTTTGCATTTAATTTACAAAGACCCCAGGGTTGCCACAAATCACACAGGCAAACGAGACCTGACAGGTCTACTACCCGTACAAAACAGACAAAATCAAGTGGCCGTGTTTTGTGGGCCAAAAGTGTCTTTAATTACTGATCTGTTGTTAGCTTGTCCGGGCCACATCCAAGCGAAAAATATTGATTGTGGACATATGGTGGATGACATGCCTATTTTGACGTTTTGACTGGCGATGAGAGAAGTACAGAACAATAATCTTTGAACACGGGGAACAAGTACAGAAAGGAGTAGGGGGTACGGGGTGACCTTTGTAACATTTTAATCTTAGTGCGGGGAAAGAACTGTGAATAGTGAACTGTCACCTTTGACCTGTGAGCTGCATCAAAGTTTTGTTCTCTTGTTAAACTTTCAATCGATTTATGTCGTTTATTGAAATTCATATCCTTCGGTGACTTAATTCAAATTTCATTAACATGTGCAGCAAATTATATTAAAGATCGCTAATTTTCACATTATTTACTCAACATTTCTTCAAGCACTTACCTTGGCAGAAAAATTACCATAAATGTTAATGCGCAAACTTAAAAAGGCTGACACTTAAAAAGGTATTGCGAATATCAAAATGACGCGTTTTAAAAAAGCACAGCTTTGCCATCAATTCGACATGTGATGGAAGAAGATTTGTATTGCTTAAGTTAAAAATACTAATCCAACCTCCCCAATTGACAAGCTAAGGCTGTCTCATTGGCAATTAGCAGTTCACATTATCACAAGCATGGAAGGAAGTGCTATTTTTTGAATTTTAGGGATTCGTTCAAAAACGCTGACTCTAATATTCCGACTATTTGAGATGAAGGACTACATTTTGCTGTTGCTTTTGACTTTTACCCGCAATATTTAAGTGAAGTTAAAAAAATGTTACGTGTTTCATCGAGGTTGATGAAGGGGCATGCAACTGGTTTAATAATTCTGTTACCTGACTTCTTTCGATGAGAGTTTTTTCTTTGGACAATGAGGGATCTTCGAAACATAACAATGTAGCTTTTAACTATTTGTAACAGCCCACAAGAATACCACAATTTCAGTTCCAGTTCCATTTTCTAGGCTATTAAGAGATACTATAATGTACCTTTTTAAGTAGCACTAATTCGCATGTTGCTTTTCCCTAAAATATCTTCAAATTCCATAAAATTAATTATGATTGCAGATGTCCGTCAAGTGATCCAAAAACTATCAGCATTTTCAGGACAATCATATGTGCAATCAGAAAACGTATTAAAACTAAGCAACCCTTCATCAACAAAAAAAGAATTGTCAATCTTCAGAAATAATATGTACAGTACACCATCAAACGGACCTCTCCTCATAACTACATGTTCGCAACACATTATCACCGTAATGACTTGATTTGTTTTGCACCCGCACTTTGTTAGTATACAACTATGGCTTGTTTTCAGATGGGTCGTGTTAAATCAAAGTGCCCATACCTTCTTCCTGTTACCAGTTTGATTGAGATACCTGACACCCATTAATAAACTGAATACCAAATCAACATCTTGATCAGTTACTATCTATCATGTTCCTGTAAATAAAATATAATTCATTAGTAGAATTATCTGTTTAGAACCCATTAATTGTCATGTTTACACGCCGCAAATTGACTTGCCTTTTCAGCCAGTATAGCATTTTCACTTCCTTGTACCGTAAAGAAAGTAAGACCGTAACCAAACCGTTTTCTTTTAAAAAAAAGATTCGAGTGACTTAGCATGAAAAATATCTGATGAAGACATGACAATATCTGTACTAATTATTGTAAGCGGTTCTATCGAATTATAAAAAATTAACCACTTCGATTGATCCCAGAAACCACAAATATAATTGAATTAGTAAATCAACCCTCATCAACAACAGACGATCGAACATTCAGTTTACGCTTATTTTTAACACATAGAAAACAAAGTCCCTACCTAGTGATTCCAAATTGAATCCAGCTTGCAGTTGATGCAGAAAACCCTGGTTGGCGTGTGCTTCCTCGTCGTCCTTGTGCATGTTTGGCTTCTGATCGGAATCTTGCCTTTCGTCAATGCAATGTGGATTCTTGCTTGCATGTGTGTTTTTCTCAATTGAATTTTCAGTACCAGATTGACACTCACGCAGTGTACTGGAGTGTGACAGACCAGAGTCGAAATCATTTGAATTTTTCATAGTTTCATGTAGTGCAATCAGACTGATTAGTTAAATTTAACCCTCCAACTTTCCCATCACAAAAGCACCTTTCAAAATTGTCAGAAGCGGAAATTGCCAGACGTTGTCACCCAGAGGGGCAAGCAGGCAGTATTTTTTCCACCTGCAACCCTGGTATGACTTTTGGACTTGATACAAGTCTTCAAAGAGTGCACAGGTCAAAGTTCTGATTCTCACCATCAGCAAGTCAGTGTTAGCTTAATTTGATCATTCATGCCAGGAGATCGCTGCTGAGGACGTGTTTCTGTGAAATGTCTTCCAGGGAGATAATCCAGGGATTAAGGTCTGTGACAGGACAAGGCTCGTTCTGTTACCAAGTCAAACTTATTTTAATTGCAACGACTTTTTTGTTTGTTTTTGGGGAATGTAATTTTTGAATGACGAACAGGAAAGAAACGAGTTTACCAAAATCTATTTTTTATGAGAAGTAATACATTTTATCTGAGGCACACTGTTATAATATTTGCCAAAATTGACAGAAATAATCTTAATTGTTTAGTTTTTTCATAAGTAGAGGGAGGGGGGCACAAGATTAACATAAATTAGAGACACTACCGTAGATTCCCGTAACGATAACTTGAAAGTTGAATCATATTTTAATAAATTAATGCAAATCCATGGATACATAAATACATCATGTATTTTAGTGAGGGAGTTATACATAATTGTACATCCATTGGCCAACAAAGGTTTTCTTATTAACCATTTTTCTGAAGAAAAAAGATCAGGTCTGGACCTTAAATCCATCCACCCCAATCCATATTTCCTTTTGTGTTTTGCTTGAAATTGAATTCAAGCCGGTGAAAAACGAGGCTGCTTTCACATGCTAACGGTACACGCTTTTCTTTTTACAAGAATAGTAAAATTTCGTTGAGGGTGAAGTATTCCTATAATTTGACAGAATATAAGGGTGAAATATTCTTAATATATTCTTATATTTTAGTTTTTATTTTTCCCAAACAGCTTGAAAATTCATTGAATAATCACGTCACAATTCGAACATCAACATTCGAATGTCAACGTTCGAACGTGACATTCTACTCGATGACGTTGTTGAAAGTGTATGGTTTGTTATGAGAAAATTATTTTTCTTTTCTCGTGGAGTTGTGTAAGAGAAGTGTTAAAGTATAAGTGTGATGGCTACCCCAGTGAAGAAACAAAAAAC
Organism: Morbakka virulenta; assembly: GCA_003991215.1. Taxonomy (NCBI): domain Eukaryota; kingdom Metazoa; phylum Cnidaria; class Cubozoa; order Carybdeida; family Carukiidae; genus Morbakka; species Morbakka virulenta. The sequence continues at coordinate 1,991,356 of RDPX01000091.1, read as the reverse complement.
TCTCGGACAATTTGGCTTCACAAAGTCAATCAAACATAGAGGAGTATAATTTTTTTTTAAAAAAATAAATTTTTCTATATTTTAAAGTTTTTAAAAAATGTTTAATTTTTTTTTGGACACCCGATATATATCATGAGGTATGTTCAGAAAGATTTCAGACTTGTCTTATTTTAATTGCCATAATATTTCTGTTTTACTAAAATTTTATTCTTATGAAACTCACTCTGGAAATATTCTTAAGGCATTCTTACAAATTAGGCAATTTTCACCCTGATAGAAGCTATTCTTATAAAATGAAAAGCGTGTACGCTGTTATTCCCCAGTCAACTTCACCTACACTACCTTGCAGGAGTCAACAAAGGCAATGGTGTCCGAGCGCTTGTGACAACAGCTTACCGTACGCGGGATACCCGGTTTGAGTTTCAGTCAATTCGCTGAAAGTATTGCGCCATACATGTGGCATATTACTCGTTTACACCTGTTTTCGGACATAGAATTGGGTGAGGGTAGCAACCAATTAAAAAAAAAGAAACAGAAGAAGATTAAAAAGAAAAATGAAAAAATTTAAATGAGCAAAGTAACACTCTCCACTGAGTTGACTACTTGTTTGAGGTGAAAAAATAAAAAAGGTTCGAATTAATCAAGAATGTGTATGCGCCTGATATAAACGTCAATATTTCAAAAGGCTAACAAAATTGGCAAAAATTTATCACACTATTTTATTTTTTTTTTGATTTTTTTTTAGTTTTAACGTCATTATTCCCCAGCAATTGGGGCTCAGACGGTGCCCTTCACAGGGACTTTGATTTGGCAGTGAGGAATTTCTTGGCCGGATGCCCTTCCTGACGCCAACCAATGGCTTTTTCTTTTCGCAAAGTTCCAAATTCTCTTCGACAGCTCGGGGAATCGAACCCGGAACTCTTGGTTACTGTGCAGTGCACTAACCATTAAGCCACGATACGATGTGGAAAAACGTCAGCGTTTTTTTGGTTTTCGTAGGACGAATATTGATACCCACATTTTGCATGGTACACTATAGTCCTCTTGAAACCTTTGAACTCGAATCTACTTCTCTTCTTTCAAGTTATTTCTNCCGGAACTCTTGTGCAGTGCACTAATCATTAAGCCACGATACGATGTGGAAAAACGTCAGCGTTTTTTTGGTTTTCGTAGGACGAATATTGATACCCACATTTTGCATGGTACACTATAGTCCTCTTGAAACCTTTGAACTCGAATCTACTTCTCTTCTTTCAAGTTATTTCTCACACCTACCTCACACAAATGCGAAAGGAAGGACTAGAAAATCTTACCCTCACAGGTCGTATTGAAGGTAAAAGAAGCAGAGGAAGACAAAAATTAACATATTTGGGAAATCTCAAGTCCCATATTAAAAAGTGTGTATCCGTAAGTGAGAAGGAGAAGGTGAAAGCTGGAGATCTGCTGCATATGAAGAGAAATATGAATCTGTGGAAAACCATGATCGCCAACGTCTGGAATGGATATGGCACCCAGAAAAAGAGAGACGCCTTACACAAACAGTAAATTTACACTTTATTCAGCTGGCTTAAACCACGATGCACATGCAGTAAATATTGTCTCTTTTCAGTTGGATTAAGCTGTGTTCGACAGGTAAATCATGTATGACAGTTGAACTAAGTAATCCGTTTCAAATATTAGCAAAAAAATTAATCAATCAAAATCAAAACTCAGTCAATCAAACATTCTGATTAAATAAAAATGACAATGGAGTTTACATATTTTTAGGAAATTTCTTTGAAAAAGAAAACTGAACAAGTACCCAGAAATTACATATCAGTGCTTTTTGAGGTAATCAAAACAAATAAATCTTCTAGTTTTATTGTTGGTTGATTTTCAGTCTTCGTTTGTGTTTCTTTGATTTAAGTGGTGCCTACATTTTCCCTAATACTCAGCCTCTTGGTCTGAAAAAATTTCTGCTCAGGAAAAAAAGACTAATAATTTCGTCTATTCCCCCCACCCCACCCCATCAACGATGAAGAAGAATTTTGTCCGATAAAATTTTCTTTTTGTCCCAATAAATTATACATTAAACTAAAGAGGATTTATTCCTCTGTAATCGGTGGAACTATCTTGTTCAAAATTGAATATTAAGTTGGTCAACTAATCCGATCAAAACGATGACTATACCATATCAGCAAGTGTGAAACTTGATCTCAAAATCAACTCTGAGGTAAATTATACATCCAACGAAAGAGCATTTATGTAAATGATAAACTTTTAAAACTTGTTTATTTTTGTTCCTTACTGATTTAAATAGAATAAATTTGCTTCCTGTATCTTGTTTACTTGTTTATATATGACTTTTTATGTTTGAACCTCAGGGTTGATTTTGGGAAAAAATTTTCACACATGATGATCCTGGTATAGTCATCGTTTTGATCGGATTAGTTGACCAACATAATATTTAATTTAGAACTTTCCCTTTCAGAGCTTTGGATGCATGTTGCTGAGAGTAGTGCATTTACCACTGCATTCACATTGCACAGATTTCTGCCACTGTTCTCAAGCCTGATGCCTGTCCATTCAGATTTTTTCAATCTCCAAAGAACTTCTCTTAGTTTAGACAGTGGTTTGCTTGGGTTACTGTGGAACAGCTTGCCAGCAATTCTTTGACAGTTTAAGTCCAGACCTTTTTTGTTATCTGGCAGGTTCAGTCCTTGAAGTAACTGTGTGACATCCTCTTTAGAGAGTGCCCTCAAGGCTTCATGAATTGGATGTTTATCTTCTTGCTTTGTATAGCAATCAGTGTGTAGTTTCATACCCAATTTCATGAGGGCGTTATTGACTTATCGTCGTGTAATGCCTTTTGTGCAAACTGAGTAATTAGGCTGGTCTCTCTCTCTCTGACAGTAGAATTCTCTTGTTCATTCCAGTATTTTCATCACTGGAACTCATAATCCTTTTACTCCCTGAAAGAAATGAATCATCATTAACATGCTGAAAATGGAAATAAAGGGTAATGCAAAAACAATCTGACCAAATGTTTTTACTCCTGGTTTTCTCAATATGTGTATTACAAAAAGGAGTCATACCTTGTTGAGCTTATAAGCTGAGCCCCTTCCTTACTGTCAGGTAAAGCTGCCACGAAGCCACTTAAAAATAACCTAGCTTTTTTCTAGCCTATGTGCCTGATCAACCCACTATTTACAGCCTGATCAGGGATGTAGATATCAACTGTCTTGGATCAGATTTCTTATATCTATCCTGAGATAGAGTTTGGTTCATCTGCACCTTTGTCATCTGGTACTGTAATCTTAGATTTATGGTTCGTTCTTTGATGCGTTCACTAGAGCGAAAGGATATCATGTCTAAAATACATCGATAAACTAACTTACTATTGCTCTAGACAACTCCGAAGTACTTGACACTTACTCCTATGGGGAAAGCATTTATGTTATGGAAACATAGGGAATTCTCACACCTTCCACAGACAAAACCGTCCATCCAATCGTAGTGAGTATGAAGTTCAAATCTCTCGGGCGTTGAAAGTTATCTACGGGGTTTTTTAGTGTCCAGGATGGTGGTGGAGGGTGGGTGAGGGGGAAAAGGAAGATGGCAACCTTATCGCGGTCTCTCCTGTGAGCAGCAGTTGCACTGTGAAACCAATTGCTGTCAGGATTGGAAACTGATCATCGTATTTGCTATGGGTGGTAAAAGGATAACTCCTCGGCCCACTGCAAAAGTATCTAACTTTTGTGAAACGAAATCTACAGCTCACCATCCACGAAAATAACCAAAACAATGGGAATTTGGTATCGGCACATGGAATGTCGGAGGCCTCACCGCTCACACTAAACAAGAGTCACTAGTTAAAGACTGCAACCAATACAACATTGACATCCTCTGCATAAAAGAATAAAAAACAAAAGAACATTTCGAAAAATCCACACCAGCAGGATATAAAATCATCCTTTTGGAACAAAAAAAGCCAATTTTCGCGGTATGGGCTTTGTAATAGGCCCTATACTATCGAGCTGTAAATATAAATACAAATAAATAAGCGACAGAGTATGCTTTCCAGATATTAGCATACCCACTCGGAAAGGTACTCCTCTCAAAACAAGAATAGTAAACGCTTACGGTCCAACTAGCGAACGTGCATCAGCATCACTGGCTATACTCGAAAACTTCTACTTGGAATTAACATCAGCCATCAAGATACCAGCACGATGGAAACTATTCGTTTGTGGTGATTTCAATTCCAAGCTAGGAAAGCTAACTCCGAATGATATCACTGCTGGATTACAATCCTGTATGGGATCATACAGTACAGGCAAACGTAACACAAATGGAGAAGCTCTCGTAAATTTTCTCACAAACAATGGGCTATTTGCAACCAACACAGCCTTTAGACATCCCAGTAGGCACAGAACCACATGGGTATGTCACATCGCTGATAAAAACCGTGAGACAGGCTCTAAAGCCACTAAACCGGTCTTCAATCAAATTGATTTTATCCTATGGCAAAAGTCAGCAACCGCAATCATACAAAATTCTCTATTATATGGAGGTAGAGATACGAATTCGGATCACAAACTAGTAGTTTCAAGGATAAGAATCAATCAACTTCATCTGGTCCACAAACANGATGGAAACTATTCGTTTGTGGTGATTTCAATTCCAAGCTAGGAAAGCTAACTCCGAATGATATCACTGCTGGATTACAATCCTGTATGGGATCATACAGTACAGGCAAACGTAACAAAAATGGAGAAGCTCTCGTAAATTTTCTCACAAACAATGGGCTATTTGCAACCAACACAGCCTTTAGACATCCCAGTAGGCACAGAACCACATGGGTATGTCACATCGCTGATAAAAACCGTGAGACAGGCTCTAAAGCCACTAAACCGGTCTTCAATCAAATTGATTATATCCTATGGCAAAAGTCAGCAACCGCAATCATACAAAATTCTCTATTATATGGAGGTAGAGATACGAATTCGGATCACAAACTAGTAGTTTCAAGGATAAGAATCAATCAACTTCATCTGGTCCACAAACAACCAACAAAGAAATCCACCAATGAAAAAATCAACATAGAAAACACACAGAAACACCGATATCAAATACAATTACCAAAGGCTCTTGCAAACTAATTTGGATCAACAAACTACAAGCCAAAGCTCTCTCGAATCTCCTCATATAGATAAAAACGTCTGCAAAAGAAGCAGCTGGCATTGTCAAATACAGCGAAAAATCTAAAACAATCGATCCGACTGTTATTGAATTATCGGAACAACAAAATTGCTCCACCTAAAAATTTACCAAAAGAGTGTTAGTAGAGATACCACTGCGCTCCGCAAGAAACGCAACGATATCTTACGCCAAATCAACAAACGGCTCAAAACAGTGCCATAGAAGAAACAAATTTGTTAGTAAAATTTAAGAATTTTATTACATCCGCATTCACTAATTACTTAATTATTCTATAATTACCAGAAAACATACCTATGATTAAACTGAATTTGAGCGTCCTGGCGGTATATACCTTCATGCAAAATTTCATTTCCGTATCTTCAGAAAATTCCCCTTTTCGCCATTTTTATCGCTGAATGAACACTCACCTCCTGGTACAGGAAAGAACATAGTTTTTGAGTAGTGAGGTCTTATATTACCAAGCCGTGATAAACTGCGCCTTGTGCTAGGCCTGCTCGCTCGCCTCGTTCGCCAGCAGGACAATAAATGAAATACTGGGCTCGCGCTTTTGGACTGAAGGTTTTCCAGTCTTGTTATTTTAGAGCAATAAAAAAATTCAATCAAATCAATACCTGATTACAAATGAAAGTTTAAAATTTAATTTAAAATGCAAGCTAAGTCCACAAAAAATGGTTTTGAAATTTTAATTTCAAATTCCTATTATTTAGAGCGTCTAAACCTGATAGTGCCACCTTAACATTGGAAGCGTTGCAAAAAAGGTTTTTAAAAATTTATATTATATTCAAAAGCAATGAACAATTCCACGCTTTCATTCAGTCATATTTAACATTGTCACAGGACAGTTACTTTTTTTATAAGAAACAAAAAAAACTTTCTGAAAAAAAGAAATTTTTAGAAATTTAATTATTCCATTTTTTGGACTGGAAGAAAAAAGAGCTCAGAAAAGAAGATATACTGAAAGTTGGTGCTATCACATGAGGCTAACATGGTAACTGAGAAAACCAGAAATACATTACTGTTAACATCAGTGGACACAACATCTCTCGCTAAAGCCCCATTCTATCAAAATCTGGCTTCACTTTGGGAATTTATCTAATAAATTAATTTCTGAGCGTATGAATTCAACAGAAGTGAAATTCAAAGTCCATTAAGAAAATGCAAAACGTTTCCTGTTCTATGTACTGAAACCCAAATTTAGAGAGGCAATGCTCAGTTGGCTGAACAATATTAAAAGAAAACAAGACAAAAATATAATTAAACGAGCGTTCCTAGCACTGGTCATTGCGAACTGTAGAAAAACGGAAACAGAGGCTCAGAAGAAGGGATATTATTGGGAAGGACAATAAAGAGCATGGGAAGGAGGCTGAGGAAATGCTAGCTCCTAAGTGATGAAAAAGCACCGAGAAAAAAAAGAAACAAAAGAAGAAGAAAAAGAAGAAGAAGAAGAAAGCGTCACTAAAGCCAAGAAACAACATTCGTTTGTTTATAAAGTTTATAATTGTTGGGTTTTCCAGCATTCCCAGTGCGCGCGCAGTTAGGAAGCAAATTTTGCTCAGTGTTATTTCCTTCAGATTCAATTATTCATGTCTATTGACGTCAAGGTCTCCTTGCGAAAGCGAGACCAGGAAATAGCTTAACGTATTCAAGCGTTAATCGGAGGCACTACCTTGATTCGTAATGGAAATTCTCGACTATAATTGGACAATATTCTATTTATGTATTGAATTCTGTATCGTTGATTGGTAGAAATTTGTTTTACAAAAATAACTGTCAGTCAAATGGTTTTTAGGCTCCCTCAATGTCATAGGAAGGGAAAAGGGCATGGATTTCTTTCTCTGTTTGTACTAGTTTCGTAACCCAATTGAACAAGCTGTACAGATAACGTACGGTGCTCATTAGTTGTCCTGATCTCCTAGTGGACAGCCGAAGTATAGCTTGTGACGTTTCCTGATCTCAGGTGCAATTGTACGCTTTTGGGCTTTTAAGGGAACGTCTCCACAGACAGCAAAATACATCAGTGTAATTCATACATTTTCTTNAGAAGAAAAAGAAGAAGAAGAAGAAAGCGTCACTAAAGCCAAGAAACAACATTCGTTTGTTTATAAAGTTTATAATTGTTGGGTTTTCCAGCATTCCCAGTGCGCGCGCAGTTAGGAAGCAAATTTTGCTCAGTGTTATTTCCTTCAGATTCAATTATTCATGTCTATTGACGTCAAGGTCTCCTTGCGAAAGCGAGACCAGGAAATAGCTTAACGTATTCAAGCGTTAATCGGAGGCACTACCTTGATTCGTAATGGAAATTCTCGACTATAATTGGACAATATTCTATTTATGTATTGAATTCTGTATCGTTGATTGGTAGATAAATTTGTATTTCCTTTTAGAGCAGTATAATTAAAAGAAGCTTTTTTAACTTTTTAAGCGTTCTCAATGTGAATTGGATCTTCCAATGTATCGCTAGTTTTAAGTTTAGTTACGTATAAAATCAATTGGAGTTTTTCTTTCGAAATATCTCTCCGTCTCTCGTACTAAAGAATCGGAGAGAATTGTATATTCTTAACAAAAATGTTTGTTACAGCTATTATTTGATCAGTAAGGGTTTTGATAGCTCCTGATGAGTTGAACCAAAGTTATTTGATTGCCCTGCTGTCATGCTTTCATGCAGTAAACTACTATTAAAAGAAAACAGGTGTGATTACTGCACTGTAAATCTTTGAGCAGCTGAGATGTGTGAAAACGGTCTAATTTTTAACGTTAGCATGCCTAATTTCTTTTTTGGTCAAAATCTTCATTATTTGTGAGCAATGGATCAATAACACATCTTGGAAACTTGTACTGCCCTGTATTCTGAACTGTTCCACTGTGATAATAGAGTCCACAAGGGCGTAATGTAGATGCATTGTATTAGGTGAATGTTCTAAGTAAAAATAAAAAGAGAACTTTTGATTTGAGTGAATTTAAACAAGCCTTAAAACAAAACATTTACTTTCCGCATTCAATATTTTATGTTGTTTCGGTATCCTAATTTGTGCAAATGGCCAAAGCTGAAAAGAGAGCTTGGTTGCGCCCAGCCCTAGTCTACGCGCCTTGCTCAATACCATCTTTAATTCTTAGCCGCTACTAGATGGTAGGGAACAGTCATTTATTGGCTTCTGTTTTGTGCTCCATAGAAAGATGTAATATTTGTGAAAAAAAATTGATAGACGGAGACCCTTTCGTCTATAAATCAACAAATTTTTGACTTGTGGATGATTACATTTATGTATAATATACTAAAAGTAAATTGTTGTTTTCAAAGCTAGTACACAACCATGGTTTTTCAACACTAAAACGTTGGTTATGTATGATATTAAAATGGTTACTTTCTTATTTACGAAAATATTTGGGAGCGCATTATAATCTTGATTGAAGCATAAAATTACACTGAAGCTCCTAAATCTTCAATATTACGGTTTGTCTCATGCTCCAGATGTTTGTATTAATCTTAAAATACCATTAATTCCATTGAGTGGGACAAAATCGTAGTACTTTTAGCATGCTGAATTACTTCTGAGTTTTGTAAGAGTTTTCAGAGATCAATAATAAAAATTTAAAAAGTAATGGGTTAAGTATTGTTACTTGACGAACACCACAAAACATTGGTTCTTCGTTTTAATATGTTTCATTAATATCAATAACCTGAGTTCCATCACATCGTTAGTAAGTGTAACAATCTTGTTCTTTTATTTAACTTTCATACAGAGTTTTTTGCTAAACAGATTCCAAAGGTTGATGATAACCAAGACTTGAGAAAACCACTTTGTTGTGGATTAGATATTCGAAATAAATGATTAAATGACTTTAAAATGCAAAAGTTTCAATTGACTTTTAACACAAGAGGACATCTGAAAATAAAATAAAATAACAAAACAAAAGTTCTAAAAGATACATAACAACTATACATATGCAATATCACTACGTTCTCCCCTGCTTTAAATAAAATCAAACAGTCAAACAGTTTATGTTCGAATGAAAGGTGTCTTGACAGGGTTTGTGATTGACTCAGGTAGAGAAAGAGTTTCTGGTGGAAAAAGAATCTCTTGAGGATGATCAGTCACTAGATTGGTAACACCAGGTGCTTGAGCTGGGAGAGTGACGACATCAGATTCAAAGGTCGATTTTGTCTGATTGTCAGGAGGCAGATCAAAAGCTTCGGCACTGTCTTGAGTACCAAGTGGAGCTTATTTAATCTGGCTTTCATCTTCAACTGGAGCTAGATGCCTCAGGGATACAGTCGATTCTCTACCATCTGATAAAGGAATATGAGAGTATGGTGATTTTCCTTCAAATAGTTTAAATTCATCTTTCATTGGGCCTTACGTAGATGTTCTTACATGACGATTGGGGTAAACAGGTTCTTGCGAGAGAAGCCTTGAAGACAAGGAATTGACACCTGTAGGACGGCGAAAGTTATTTTGAGGATGGAGCCCATCAGTGTATCTTTGATTTGAGATCAAACAAAGATACCCTTCTTCAACTTCGCTTTTTTGATTTATGGAAACTTTTCAACGATGTACTCAAAGCCTCTGGAGATGCTTTTAACAAACATCTTAATGAACTGCTTCATCAGTCCAAGCTTTATGTGCAGAGGAGAAAATAAGACATTTTCTGGATCTGCAAGTGGTGTATGCTTGACACTGTACAGTCGTGGTTAGTACGATGTTCTTGGTGGCAAATTCGATTCCACATAATGTTTGTCAGTTGCCCTACTATCCTAGAGACACAGGAGACAGTAGTGCCTTGTAAAACCTAAATGCATTCCCATCAACATTCCAATGACTTTTAAATCTTCATATATTTTCCATAAATATCTGTCATCATGAATGGGATAAAGCAATCTCTCATTTGATCCGTGAAGTGAACGGAGTGTGCGATACGAATGAAAGGCTTCAGGTATTTATTATAGAGAAGTACAGCTTTTAGACTCCGTTTAGAAGAATCGATGAACAAACACAACTCTGCATGATCATCATTTAGTGATAGACACTTAAAAAGTCCATTGGTATCACTGTGAAAGCAAAGGTGGCATTGACAGAAAAACACACTTGTAGCACTCACAGAGCATTACTTCTTTACCTAACGTTCGTAATACGAACACCTTGCTTCAGCAGATTCTTCTCATTTAGTCTTGATGCTAGTACCTCAGCTTTCTCCTTTGAGAAAGAGAAAGAGAGACAGACAGAGAGACAGAGACAGAGAGGGAAAGAGAGAGGGAAAGAGAGAGAAATATCTGACAAGATTCATTTCAGCTTGAGAAAACGTATGAGGTCCAAAATCACTGTCATCTGGCACGTAATATTCTTCATCAGTGCTATTGGGACATTCAGGATGATCGTCTGAAGCTTCAATAGCATCATCTCTTGGACTTGGAACTGGGATTGGCGATTAAATTCACGACCTTGAGTTTGTTTCATTCTCGAATATCCCTTGAAATTTATTTTACAAAAATAACTGTCAGTCAAATGGTTTCTAGGCTCCCTCAATGTCATAGGAAGGGGAAAAGGCATGGATTTCTTCCTCTGTTTGTACTAGTTTCGTAACCCAATTGAACAAGCTGTACAGATAACGTATGGTGCTCATTAGTTGTCCTGATCTCCCAGTGGACAGCCGAAGTATAGCTTGTGACGTTTCCTGATCTCAGGTGCCATTGTACGCTTTTGGGCTTTCAAGGGAACGTCTCCACAGACAGCAAAATACATCAGTATAATTCATACATTTTCTTTACATTTTTAACACTCTAAAAAAGAGAGGAAATCATTACATGCCCTTCGTATGCCACGCTGACTTTGAGGTAAATGTCAAATATGTTTTGATAGGATAAATTTAGATAATGAAATGCTTGCAAATATTTCATCAGATGCAATTAAACGTTTGTTCAAAATAAAGAAATATTTCATCTGAGATATGCTACAATGATTAATACTCTTTTCGTTATTATATAGGAAAAAAGTGCTTACATTTACTTATCTAATTAGAAAACTGATACTATCAGGCTATATCACATAAGCTAAATTGAATAAATTACCCAAACGTAAAAAGTGTAGGTGATGTGAAAAAACGGATTACAGATTTGAAAGCAGCATCAAAAACTACATTGGACATATATAGACACATGCTGGATAAAAAATAATTATTGACCAGTGACCCCTGTTGAATAGCCCACTCAACGGTGCTACTTTGATGAATCAACTTGTTTAAAACTGTCAAAGTATGGGCTATTATCTATCTTCGTGTCTAGTCTATCGACGTTGACGATCATGGCCCCCCAAATGTCTCTGTCCTTTGTATGTTGGATTATTTCACTTCCAGACCAACAGGAACGTAGGGAGCGTCTGAAAAGTGGGGTCCAGCTCAAAAAGGGGACACATGACCACACTCATGAAGCTTATCCAATTTGTTTGAAAGATCTTCTACTTGTTTAATTTTTGTCAAATCTCAGATATTATTCCCATCTGACTGAAATGCTCGGAGTTTTTGGAGCAGTTTCCTGAATGAACGTAAATCACACTGCTTATAATCCGTGCATGAATCGCATCTGTCAGCGCTGTGTCCATTATGATTTCCTGTTTGTTCTTTTAATACAGATGACCGACAATAACAAAGTCTGATCCAGAGAAAATGCAAAGTTGTGAAAACAATGCTGACAATACTCTTCGTGGAAAGCCTTGAATACAAATATCGTTCTGGGCATGTTCTGGGTCTTATCCTAGTTGGAAATCTGGGCAAAGAATTGTGCAAACAGGGCACTTTTGCACACTTTGCCAAAAAGTGTGCAAAAGTGCCCCAGGTTCCTACGTCCCTGCTTACCAATCCTTACCTTAGACCTTAGGTCCTCCAATCCCGTTCAGGATATCGGGCAGCAAGACTTCTCCATCGCCTACGGTCGTCAGCTACGGCTTGAGCGGTTCTGGGAGACAGCCCTCGTACAGTCACATCACTCCTGAATGTAGCTTGCCACGTTCTCACAGGTCTCCTCTTCGTCTGCTTCCATCTACAGGTTACCAATATTGACCCATTATTCTCCTCATGCCAGCCACATAGCCTTGTCGCTGTCTGCCACGAGCTCTCTTTCCCTCAATCTTACCTGTGCTAATAAAATTTTCAAGCTTTTCTTTTCTGCATATATGACCAAAAAAAGACATTTGCCACTTTGTAATCACGTTTTTGACTTCTTTGTCTTCACCACTGTCTAAAACAATTTGAATTCGATTTAAATATTAACAGTTTTGGGGGCAACCTTTCTTTTGACCAATCTGACAAGCTGGTGAGAAGAGCACCTTGTTATCTTAGTAATCACACACTAGTAAATAACTATAAGTATGCGAGCAAGGAGGACTTCGGACATGAACGATCCTACCCTACAATTCATAGTTTCAGGTCACCCTTGGGCAAGGTGCAGCACCTATTTGGCCTCCCTGTCGGTGTAACGGCGAAGCCATCGGCAGCAGGATGGTGGATGCTCTTGGAGGCGGAAGAAGCAACAAAATATAGTCAACGGCTTGAAAACACGGCGGTTAGGCGGACAATGGCTAAGAGCAAAGACCATCAGAAACATGGTACTGCGGAGACAGAAGCCAATGGCAAACCACTCTCTCATGTCTTTGCCGAGCAAAATGATGGTTGTTCCAGTTGTATCAGAAACAGCAAACGGCGTCAATAGTATTACAGACAATTGTAATCCTTCGCCCGGCACGAACACTCAGGTGCAACAGGTGGGCTCGGGTCGTCATCAAACGTCTGTCAGCAACAAACGTGATACTATTATAGCAACACGGAAAATACGTGCACTGTTTCAGTGTGGTCAGCTGGACAACATCAAACTAGAAATGAAACGTTTAAAGATAAAGATACTGGTCTATGTGAAACCAGGTGGACAGGAAGTCGTGACATGTACTCAGATGGATTCCGGGTTCTCTATTCAGTAAAAGATAAACATGAAGACGGAGTAGTCTTTGTCCTCGACTCGACCACTGGATGGTGCAAAGAAAATCGTTTAGTGATTACAAACACAATTTCCCAGCAGCATCGAAGGCGGTTATGGACATGGCGTAGTCCTGGAAACAGTATTAAAAATCAAATGCATTTTATAATGATCAACAAAGGTTTTGGAATGCAGTAAAGTAATGCAAGAAATATCCAGGGGCAGATTGTGGAAGCGACCATATCCCAGTTGTCTGTAAACTGAAACTAAAATGCACGCGCATAACAAAGTCGGAATCTGTTGAGAAACTTCAGTATGATATCTTACAACAAACTCTGATTTGAAACATTCGTATAAACTTGCAGTTAGTAACAAGTTCCAAGACCTACAAAATACAGAAAACCAAAATTGGGACATTTTCAAGGAAGTCTTAGTTACCAGCCAGAGAAAAGTTACCAAAACCAAGGAAGAATAAAAAACAGAAATGAATGAAGAATGGTATTTTAGATTTCATGGAAGAGAGACGCAAGTTTTTCGATCGCACCAGTCAAGAGTATGCATACCTACATAGAGAGATAAAATACAGATGCAAGGTGACCAAGGAAGAATGGCTTAGTAGACTGTGCAACAAGGCACAAGCAGATTTTAACCGAAACAACAGCAGCATTCATAAGCATATTGATGAGATAATAGGAACGAAACACTGCTCATCTTCAGGATGTATTAGAGCCAAAGATGGTAATATTATCTTTGAGAAAGAAAATATTTTAGAAAGATGGAGCGAGTACACAAAAGATCTATTTGATGAGTGTAGGGGAGACAAAACAGTAATTAGAAAGCCTATTGATGGGCCACCAATCCTTAAATCAGAACTCAAAGCGGCATTTAAAAAAATGAAATATGGCAAAGCTCCACGGCCAGATACGGTAGTTACCGAGCTAATTATAGCACCAGGCGATATCGGTATGCAGAAGTTGACAGAAATCATCAATGAAACATATGACAGTGGCTTCATACCCCAAAACCTATCAACATCAATATTCATATCACTCCAAGAGAAGCCAGGTACAATAGAATGTGAGTTCCACAGGACTACCACCCTGATGAGCCATGTGACAAAACTACTTCCCAGAATAATGATGATGCTTGCTCGCTCCAAAATCCTTTCAGGAAAAAGTGAACAGCAATTCAGTTTAATGAAAGACGCTGGAGCGCGAAACGCAATTTTCATTCTAAGGAAGTTAACTGAAAGAGCTATTGAGGTCCAACAAGATGTTTACATATGTTTCCTGGACTACACAAAAAGTATTTAATAAATTCAAACACGAAGTATTGCTGGAGATGCTACAAGGTTTGGATCTAGATGGAAAAGATATAGGACTTATAAGAAATCTTTATTGGGAGCAGAGTGCGTGTATGAGAATCGACGGAGAGTTTTCTAAATACATATCAATTAAGAAAGGAGTCAGACAGGGATGTGTTTGTTTCACCAGATTCGTTCAACGTATACAGTCAGATTATCTTGAGAAACTGAAGGAACACAAAGGGTTTGTTGTTGGTGGCCAAAACGTAACTGACATAAGATATGCAGCCGATACAGCTATTATTCCAAAGTCCCAAAAAGATCTACAAACCTTGCTTAATAAAGTGAGTGAAGCAAGTCAGCAGAGAGGACTTTCCTTAAGTCAAACGAAAACGAAATGCATGGTTTTTTCGAAAGATTTAGAAAGAAAAGTCCGCTTCTTGAAGATAAATAACAAACCAATCGAACAGGTAAACAAATTCAACTACTTGGGTAATATAATTACATCAGATGGTAGAAGTGACGAAGACATAAAACGCAGAATTGGTGTGGCGGGAGGTGTTTCCGGGAATAGAGGTTTAACAGTAGAATTAAGAAAACGAATTGTTAATAGCTGTGTAATACCTGTGTTGACATACGGTAGTGAATGTTGGGTTATAAGTGAAACTATGAAGAAACGGATCGAAGCTCCAGGGATGTTGTTCTTCCGTCAAATGTTAAAAATTCCATGGACTGCCAGGAAAAGTAACGAGGAAGGTTTAAGAATGGCACAATTAAAGCGATGTTTAGTAAGTCGATTCATGAAACGCAATGAATATTCCTAGGACACATTATTCGAAAAGCAAATTTAGAAAGTACAAAAAAAAGCTTGACAAAAAATAAGCCATTGATTAGGATCAGGAAGGGCATCCTGCCAAACAAGTTCCTCGCTGTTCAAACAAAGCTCATCTGAAGGGCATGATGGGAGATGGAAGAATAACCGAAGTCTGGAACTAAGATAACGGGAATCTTTTGCTATTAAGACTTACTGTATTTGTGTGGACCAGCATTTCCAGTTATTTATTCAAGGTATTCAATATATAGAAGAAACAATTTGCCCTTTTTTTCAATATTTCCTTTCGCTAAAATATGCAGTTCAGTTAAAACAGTAATATGAAAGATATTTGTTTTATCAAGTATGGCGTTAAATATTAATTAGTACGAGCGAGCGAAGCGGGTGAGGACTCTTTCCAACAGTCAAAATTTGCTTATGTACTGTACAGTTCGGCCCTGAAATTTCCAACCTCACGAAGTTCCAAAGAGGTACTTGTAGTTGTCTGACTGGTCAGAAATAAAAATTTTATTATGAAATATCACCATTCTGAGCAAAATTGTGCTTCAGTACCAAAACAATTTATTTAGTGATTTTTGCCAAGCGTCAGTACTGTGTTTTAGCGTCAGTGAGTGGCGATTTTTCAAAATAATTGTTTGTTTATATTGAACCCATCTGGTAATTTTCAAAGGTATGGAATTTTACTGAATCCTTGCGTCTGTTTTGAACGATGCAATTTTTATGCGACAAAGAGACATTTTTCTTTCCAAATCCAAATTTTTAAGTTTTTCAGAAGAACTCAAAACAACAACCATGTCACAAATCTTTGAAGGTAAAAGTGTGTCAGCTGATCTTCAGTGATTCCGGCCATAACGTCATGCACTTCAAAATCAAATATGAAATCTGACATGACACTTTCAAATCTGTGTGAGACCAGATAATTCTTTTCTTTCTAAACGGCGTGATGACGCTAATTAAAGCATGATAATGCTGAACATTACATTACAGCACATTTATCTTTTGGATGATGCTCCCTTTCTGACTCGAACATGTACCACACTTTCAGTGTGGACATCTATTTCCAGATTATAAAAATTCAATATTAGCAAATATCAGATCACTTTGTTCTCAAGTTGTAGTTCTGGTGGTATTGTAAATATAAAAGGGTTTTGATAGCAAAGTCAATGATTCACTGTTGAAAAGGTAACATTGATCAATCTATTCTAGGTCCTGTCAATTGAAACTAAACAAATGAAAAAGCAGGTAGCTAGCTATTTAATAGATGAATAGATAGATGGATAGATAGATAGATAGATAGATAGATAGATGGATGGATGGATCGATAGGTGGATAGAGAGAGAGAGAGAGAGAGAGAGAGAGAGAGAGAGAGAGAGAGAGATGGATCGATAGATAGATCGATAGATGGATCGATAGATGGCTCGATAGATGATGATTATGATGACAATTCTGTTGCTGAATGCTACATCTTCACATATCATTGAACAAAGTTTTTCTCAGATCTACAAGTCTTTCTACCGTCAGGATATGAGGGATGGATGGCGCTGCACAGAACTATAAAGCTGCTGACATTGAGCAGTGCCAACCCAGGATGTGGAGATGAATCAATCGTTGAGTGGACCAATAAGAATTACTTCACAATGTCTGTTGTCTATTACGTACCCATCAACTGGCAAAAATCAAACGACTTTTTAATCTGATTTAATGTAATGACGTTATGTACCAACCAATGCAGAATGAAAAAGGTTACCCTAACGGTGGATCTAGTTTGTCTATGCCCATAAATCAATTTCTAATACAACAGAACTCCCGTCCAGCTTTTCATTACTGCTTAGAACAATAAATAATTTTGTTTCTTGAATAGAAGGATGCCTGAAGAAAGTAAACAGCAAATATTTCATTGTTATTTTATCCCTTTTGGCGAATGCCAACGAAGCACTTAGAATTCTCTTCCAAAATACACCGGGACTTTTTCAGGAATCAATGGTCCTGCTCATGGACGTTCAGTTAACGTTTATCATATTCAAAACATAACACTAAAAACTTTTATGGTTCGCTGTTCTCTTCCAAAATGCAAACCAGGAGACAAAAGTCAATCCCTGTATTACCAAATTTTATGAATCGAAAATTGTGAACTGTGGCCAAAAACTATTTGTCATTAAGCAATCGCTTGGTTAAAAAATAGAGCTTGTCGACGAACCTGCAACCTACTACTCAAAAGCAGACACGTAATTTACTTAAATAAACACCTTGCTCTAATTAACGACGCCTTTCAATAAACGTCACAACATAACAAGTGGTGTTAATTAGAAAAAATAGACAAGAAACAAAATAACGTCTAACTGCTCAGTCTATTCATTTATTCTTGATCAAAACAAACTTGCAGCCTTCTACTCAAAAATAGACACCTTATTTCTTTAAATAAACACCTTGCTCTAATCAACGACGCCTTTTAATAAACGTCACAACATAACAAGTGGTGTTAATTAGAAAAAATAGACAAGAAACAAAATAACGCACAACTGCTCAGTGTATTCTTTTATTCTTCATCAAAACAAACTTGCAACCTGCTACTCAAAAATAGACACCTTATTTCTTTAAATAAACACCTTGCTCTAATCAACGACGCCTTTTAATAAACACCACAACATAACAAGTGGTGTTAATTAGAAAAAATAGACAAGAAACAAAATAACGCACAACTGCTCAGTGTATTCTTTTATTCTTCATCAAAACAAACTTGCAACCTGCTACTCAAAAATAGACACCTTATTTCTTTAAATAAACACCTTGCTCTAATCAACGACGCCTTTTAATAAACACCACAACATAACAAGTGGTGTTAATTAGAAAAAAGAGACAAGAAACAAAATAACGCACAACTGCTCAGTATATTCTTTTATTCTTCATCAAAACAAACTTGCAACCTGCTACTCAAAAATAGACACCTTATTTCTTTAAATAAACACCTTGCTCTAATCAACGACGCCTTTTAATAAACACCACAACATAACAAGTGGTGTTAATTAGAAAAAAGAGACAAGAAACAAAATAACGCACAACTGCTCAGTATATTCTTTTATTCTTCATCAAAACAAACTTGCAACCTGCTACTCAAAAATAGACACCTTATTTCTTTAAATAAACACCTTGCTCTAATCAACGACGCCTTTTAATAAACACCACAACATAACAAGTGGTGTTAATTAGAAAAAAGAGACAAGAAACAAAATAACGCACAACTGCTCAGTATATTCTTTTATTCTTCATCAAAACAAACTTGCAACCTGCTACTCAAAAATAGACACCTTATTTCTTTAAATAAACACCTTGCTCTAATCAACGACGCCTTTTAATAAACACCACAACATAACAAGTGGTGTTAATTAGAAAAAAGAGACAAGAAACAAAATAACGCACAACTGCTCAGTATATTCTTTTATTCTTCATCAAAACAAACTTGCAACCTGCTACTCAAAAATAGACACCTTATTTCTTTAAATAAACACCTTGCTCTAATCAACGACGCCTTTTAATAAACACCACAACATAACAAGTGGTGTTAATTAGAAAAAATAGACAAGAAACAAAATAACGCACAACTGCTCAGTGTATTCTTTTATTCTTCATCAAAACAAACTTGCAACCTGCTACTCAAAAATAGACACCTTATTTCTTTAAATAAACACCTTGCTCTAATCAACGACGCCTTTTAATAAACACCACAACATAACAAGTGGTGTTAATTAGAAAAAATAGACAAGAAACAAAATAACGCACAACTGCTCAGTGTATTCTTTTATTCTTCATCAAAACAAACTTGCAACCTGCTACTCAAAAATAGACACCTTATTTCTTTAAATAAACACCTTGCTCTAATCAACGACGCCTTTTAATAAACACCACAACATAACAAGTGGTGTTAATTAGAAAAAATAGACAAGAAACAAAATAACGCACAACTGCTCAGTGTATTCTTTTATTCTTCATCAAAACAAACTTGCAACCTGCTACTCAAAAATAGACACCTTATTTCTTTAAATAAACACCTTGCTCTAATCAACGACGCCTTTTAATAAACACCACAACATAACAAGTGGTGTTAATTAGAAAAAATAGACAAGAAACAAAATAACGCACAACTGCTCAGTGTATTCTTTTATTCTTCATCAAAACAAACTTGCAACCTGCTACTCAAAAATAGACACCTTATTTCTTTAAATAAACACCTTGCTCTAATCAACGACGCCTTTTAATAAACACCACAACATAACAAGTGGTGTTAATTAGAAAAAATAGACAAGAAACAAAATAACGCACAACTGCTCAGTGTATTCTTTTATTCTTCATCAAAACAAACTTGCAACCTGCTACTCAAAAATAGACACCTTATTTCTTTAAATAAACACCTTGCTCTAA
The DNA here is from genome assembly GCA_003991215.1 of Morbakka virulenta. Lineage (NCBI taxonomy): Eukaryota > Metazoa > Cnidaria > Cubozoa > Carybdeida > Carukiidae > Morbakka > Morbakka virulenta. The sequence continues at coordinate 1,971,643 of RDPX01000091.1, read as the reverse complement.
TCAACGACGCCTTTTAATAAACACCACAACATAACAAGTGGTGTTAATTAGAAAAAATAGACAAGAAACAAAATAACGCACAACTGCTCAGTGTATTCTTTTATTCTTCATCAAAACAAACTTGCAACCTGCTACTCAAAAATAGACACCTTATTTCTTTAAATAAACACCTTGCTCTAATCAACGACGCCTTTTAATAAACACCACAACATAACAAGTGGTGTTAATTAGAAAAAATAGACAAGAAACAAAATAACGCACAACTGCTCAGTGTATTCTTTTATTCTTCATCAAAACAAACTTGCAACCTGCTACTCAAAAATAGACACCTTATTTCTTTAAATAAACACCTTGCTCTAATCAACGACGCCTTTTAATAAACACCACAACATAACAAGTGGTGTTAATTAGAAAAAAGAGACAAGAAACAAAATAACGCACAACTGCTCAGTATATTCTTTTATTCTTCATCAAAACAAACTTGCAACCTGCTACTCAAAAATAGACACCTTATTTCTTTAAATAAACACCTTGCTCTAATCAACGACGCCTTTTAATAAACACCACAACATAACAAGTGGTGTTAATTAGAAAAAAGAGACAAGAAACAAAATAACGCACAACTGCTCAGTATATTCTTTTATTCTTCATCAAAACAAACTTGCAACCTGCTACTCAAAAATAGACACCTTATTTCTTTAAATAAACACCTTGCTCTAATCAACGACGCCTTTTAATAAACACCACAACATAACAAGTGGTGTTAATTAGAAAAAATAGACAAGAAACAAAATAACGCACAACTGCTCAGTGTATTCTTTTATTCTTCATCAAAACAAACTTGCAACCTGCTACTCAAAAATAGACACCTTATTTCTTTAAATAAACACCTTGCTCTAATCAACGACGCCTTTTAATAAACACCACAACATAACAAGTGGTGTTAATTAGAAAAAATAGACAAGAAACAAAATAACGCACAACTGCTCAGTGTATTCTTTTATTCTTCATCAAAACAAACTTGCAACCTGCTACTCAAAAATAGACACCTTATTTCTTTAAATAAACACCTTGCTCTAATCAACGACGCCTTTTAATAAACACCACAACATAACAAGTGGTGTTAATTAGAAAAAATAGACAAGAAACAAAATAACGCACAACTGCTCAGTGTATTCTTTTATTCTTCATCAAAACAAACTTGCAACCTGCTACTCAAAAATAGACACCTTATTTCTTTAAATAAACACCTTGCTCTAATCAACGACGCCTTTTAATAAACACCACAACATAACAAGTGGTGTTAATTAGAAAAAATAGACAAGAAACAAAATAACGCACAACTGCTCAGTGTATTCTTTTATTCTTCATCAAAACAAACTTGCAACCTGCTACTCAAAAATAGACACCTTATTTCTTTAAATAAACACCTTGCTCTAATCAACGACGCCTTTTAATAAACACCACAACATAACAAGTGGTGTTAATTAGAAAAAATAGACAAGAAACAAAATAACGCACAACTGCTCAGTGTATTCTTTTATTCTTCATCAAAACAAACTTGCAACCTGCTACTCAAAAATAGACACCTTATTTCTTTAAATAAACACCTTGCTCTAATCAACGACGCCTTTTAATAAACACCACAACATAACAAGTGGTGTTAATTAGAAAAAATAGACAAGAAACAAAATAACGCACAACTGCTCAGTGTATTCTTTTATTCTTCATCAAAACAAACTTGCAACCTGCTACTCAAAAATAGACACCTTATTTCTTTAAATAAACACCTTGCTCTAATCAACGACGCCTTTTAATAAACACCACAACATAACAAGTGGTGTTAATTAGAAAAAATAGACAAGAAACAAAATAACGCACAACTGCTCAGTGTATTCTTTTATTCTTCATCAAAACAAACTTGCAACCTGCTACTCAAAAATAGACACCTTATTTCTTTAAATAAACACCTTGCTCTAATCAACGACGCCTTTTAATAAACACCACAACATAACAAGTGGTGTTAATTAGAAAAAATAGACAAGAAACAAAATAACGCACAACTGCTCAGTGTATTCTTTTATTCTTCATCAAATCAAACTTGCAGCCTGCTACTCAAAAATAGACACTTTATTTCTTTAAATAAACACCTTGCTCTAATCAACGACGCCTTTTAATAAACGTCACAACATAACAAGTGGTGTTCATTAGAAAAAATAGACAAGAAACAAAATAACACCTAACTGCTCAGTGTATTCTTTTATTCTTCATCAAAACAAACTTGCAACCTGCTATTCAAAAATAGACACTTTATTTCTTTAAATAAACACCTTGCTCTAATCAACGACGCCTTTTAATAAACACCACAACATAACAAGTGGTGTTAATTAGAAAAATTAGACAAGAAACAAAATAACGCCTAACTGCTCACTATATTCTTTTATTCTTGATCAAAACGAACCTGGAACCTGCTACTCAAAAATAGACACCTTATTTTGTTAAATAAACAACTTGCTCTATTCAACGACGCTTTTTAATAAACACCACAGCATAAGAAGTGGTGTTAATTAGAAAAAATAGACAAGAAACAAAATAACGCCCAACTGCTCAGTATATTCTTTTATTCTTCATCAAAACGAACTTGCAACCTACAGCTCAAAAATAGACACCTTATTTTGTTAAATAAACAGCCTGTTCTCATAAACGCCACAACATAAAAATTGGCGTTCATAAGAAAAAATAGGGAAGAAACAAAAGAACGCACAACTGCTCACTATATTCTTTTATTCTTCATCAAAACGAACTTGCAACCTGCTACTCAAAAATAGAAACCTTATTTCCTTAAATAAACACCTTGCTCTAATTAACGACGCCTTTTAATAAACACCACAATATAACAAGTGGTGTTAATTAGAAAAAATAGACAAGAGACAATATAACGCCTAACTGCTCACTATATTCTTTTATTCTTGATCAAAACGAACCTGGAACCTGCTACTCAAAAATAGACACCTTATTTTGTTAAATAAACACCTTGCTCTATTCAACGACGCTTTTTAATAAACACCACAGCATAAGAAGTGGTGTTAATTAGAAAAAATAGACAAGAAACAAAATAACGCCCAACTGCTCAGTATATTCTTTTATTCTTCATCAAAACGAACTTGCAACCTACAGCTCAAAAATAGACACCTTATTTTGTTAAATAAACAGCCTGTTCTCATAAACGCCACAACATAAAAATTGGCGTTCATAAGAAAAAATAGGGAAGAAACAAAAGAACGCACAACTGCTCACTATATTCTTTTATTCTTCATCAAAACGAACTTGCAACCTGCTACTCAAAAATAGAAACCTTATTTCCTTAAATAAACACCTTGCTCTAATTAACGACGCCTTTTAATAAACACCACAATATAACAAGTGGTGTTAATTAGAAAAAAGAGACAAGAAACAAAATAACGCCCAACTGCTCACTATATTCTTTTATTCTTCATCAAAACAAACTTGCAACCTGCTACTCAAAAATAGAAACCTTCTTTCCTTAAATAAACACCTTGCTCTAATCAACGACGCCTTCTAATAAACACCACAACATAACAAGTGGTGTTAATTAGAAAAAATAGACAAGAAACAAAATAACGCACAACTGCTCAGTGTATTCTTTTATTCTTCATCAAAACAAACTTGCAACCTGCTACTCAAAAATAGACACCTTATTTCTTTAAATAAACACCTTGCTCTAATCAACGACGCCTTTTAATAAACACCACAATATAACAAGTGGTGTTAATTAGAAAAAATAGACAAGAAACAAAATAACGCCTAACTGCTCAGTGTATTCTTTTATTCTTCATCAAAACAAACTTGCAACCTGCTACTTAAAAATAGACACCTTATTTCTTTAAATAAACACCTTGCTCTAATCAACGACGCCTTTTAATAAACACCACAACATAACAAGTGGTGTTAATTAGAAAAAATAGACAAGAAACAAAATAACGCCCAACTGCTCAGTATATTCTTTTATTCTTCATCAAAACAAACTTGCAACCTGCTACTCAAAAATAGACACCTTATTTCTTTAAATAAACACCTTGCTCTAATCAACGACGCCTTTTAATAAACACCACAACATAACAAGTGGTGTTAATTAGAAAAAATAGACAAGAAACAAAATAACGCACAACTGCTCAGTGTATTCTTTTATTCTTCATCAAAACAAACTTGCAACCTGCTACTCAAAAATAGACACCTTATTTCTTTAAATAAACACCTTGCTCTAATCAACGACGCCTTTTAATAAACATCAAAACATAACAAGTGGTGTTAATTAGAAAAAATAGACAAGAAACAAAATAACGCACAACTGCTCAGTGTATTCTTTTATTCTTCATCAAAACAAACTTGCAACCTGCTACTCAAAAATAGACACCTTATTTCTTTAAATAAACACCTTGCTCTAATCAACGACGCCTTTTAATAAACACCACAACATAACAAGTGGTGTTAATTAGAAAAAATAGACAAGAAACAAAATAACGCACAACTGCTCAGTGTATTCTTTTATTCTTCATCAAAACAAACTTGCAACCTGCTACTCAAAAATAGACACCTTATTTCTTTAAATAAACACCTTGCTCTAATCAACGACGCCTTTTAATAAACACCACAACATAACAAGTGGTGTTAATTAGAAAAAATAGACAAGAAACAAAATAACGCACAACTGCTCAGTGTATTCTTTTATTCTTCATCAAAACAAACTTGCAACCTGCTACTCAAAAATAGACACCTTATTTCTTTAAATAAACACCTTGCTCTAATCAACGACGCCTTTTAATAAACACCACAACATAACAAGTGGTGTTAATTAGAAAAAATAGACAAGAAACAAAATAACGCCCAACTGCTCAGTATATTCTTTTATTCTTCATCAAAACGAACTTGCAACCTACAGCTCAAAAATAGACACCTTATTTTGTTAAATAAACAGCCTGTTCTCATAAACGCCACAACATAAAAATTGGCGTTCATAAGAAAAAATAAGGAAGAAACAAAAGAACGCACAACTGCTCAGTGTATTCTTTTATTCTTCACCAAAACCATAAAAAAAGTATTTGATGATAGTAGCAAAGAAAATTTAATTCATTGTTTCCAAAAAAGGGACACCTTGTTTGAGTGCGTCTTTTTTGTTAAAAGTTCAGTTTCAAGTTGCAGAAGAGACGATCCTGATAACAGATCTGTTCAACCAACATATTAGAATAAGAAGACGCGCATCCAGTGGAAAATTGGTTATGAAGTGTCAAAAGCAAAAATAATAGGATGTTTGGTTGTGATCCCTAAAATCTTTACTGGCCATACCATTCTGTTCTGGAGGTACACCCTTCCTTACACTTTTCTTTTTGTCATATTGGTCTTTAAACGTTTCTGTCAAAAATTCAGAGTGAATTATAAACTAATGCAGGGTTTTTGTCTCGAGCTTAATTATACCACTTAAAGGTCCACTATCAAAACAACTATACATGATACGGTCCTGTGCGGTGACATATGTAACACCACTTGCTGTATAGCAAGTGGTGTTAATTAGAAAAAAATAGAGAAGAAATAAAATAACATGTATAGCTATACATAACTATACATAATTGGTGTACAGCACCAAATCTTGATTTGACTTTTTGTTTGTAATTTTGAGTTGTCATTTGTTGAGTGAGAAACTATACAAAATTTTTTAAAATTCAAAATCCACATTTTCATCCCCTTTTTAAATTTTTTTAATATCTTAAATTAGCATGAAATTTTATATTTAGTATAACTTATTATGGAAAGAAATTATTTAAAAGATTCATCCAAAATACATGAAACGTATCCACCCCTCTCCACTTTCACTTCCAGTTACTCCACCCCACCACTCCTCACTGAGTTCACTGCCAAGGACTTAAAAAAAAAGAGTTGAAAATGAGTGTGAAGTGTTGTGATATATAAATGAAACATTTTATAAATGAATCATAAATGGATTACATACCTCCTTAACTTAACATTCCTACCTATAGAAGCCAAATATTCCTGTTCCGGTAGAAAAGTGATTTATCAGTTGTACGTGACAGAATACTTTCCGGGGTTTTGGGTTTTTATGTGTGATTAGGTATCTAATCCGTTAGTAAGAAAACGGTGACCAAAACAGACGTGTTCTTTTCTTATATTATTCTTACTGGAACTCCAAAGCCCTGCGTTTCATTAATGGAAAGATATAACATTAAGACCTGCTTTAGTCTGTGTTTACAAATCAATCTATCCGTTTTGTGAAAAATTGAAGATTTTTCACTGAGGAGTATTGGTATCTGTTTTTGTCACTAAGGAGTAGTGGTATCTTCATGTTTAAATTCAGGAAGCTTATAATCAATTCTGAGGCCTAACATTTTAAATATTTAAGCAACTTTGAGGGTTAAAATTTCAAATGTTTAAAAAAATATATCAAAGGCTGCTCCAGAGTCAAGGTGCTTATTTAAAGAAGTTGGCCATACAATCATTAAGAATATATCCATTGACAAAGTGTATTGTGATTGTATATAGAATAGAGCGATATTATTAACAAATGGGTATTCCTGTACATAGTTTCGGATGTTAGTTTAAACAGTATCCTTATCCTTCAGCATGTATATCTAGTAATAGCAATCACTTGAAAAGGACTTTAGCATAACATATTCAAGTGGATATTCGTTGATATGGAATTAAATGTTTAGATTAAGAAAACGCAAATGGGTGTACACACATTATTAGATGTTAGGCTCAGAGAAAAGTAGTTTATGTATGTCTGTCTGTATGTATGCATGTATGCATGTGTGTATGTATTTATGAATGTTTGCATGTATGCATGTATGTATGTGTGCATGATGTATGAATGAATGTATGTATGCATGTATGAATGAATGTATGTATGCATGTATGTATACATGTATGCATGTATGCATGAATGTTTGTATCTATGCATGTATGTATGCATGTATGTATGTATGTATGTATGTATGTGTGCTGTTGTAGTGCTTCACGCATTTCGTGACTGTGACATAGGTATTGGCCTCAGTTTCCAAACAAATGGTAGAGTGGTCAACCTTAGAAGATTCAATGCCAGTTCAAAAGTTAGAAAGACCCTAATACGTGAATTGCTGTATGCTGACGATAATGTTTTTGTCGCGCACTCTGAAAACGACATGCAGAAGTTAATGGACCGCTTTTCAGCAGCGTCCACTGCCTTCGGTCTCACCATAAGCTTGATGAAAATGAAGGTCATGTTCACTCCTTTTCCTGGTGCACTCTGCACAGAACCTTACATTTTAGTCAACAACTCCAGGTTAGGTGTTGTCGATACTTTTTATCTAGGTAGTACCCTGTCTCGGGATGGATCACTTGACTCTGAAATACACAGGCACATCCAGAAAGTTTCTATTGCTTATGGTAAGCTAGAGAAGAGGCTATGGTCAGACAGAGGGTAACTAACAGTGTACCAGACGTGCATGTTGTCCGCATTGGTGTGTTCATCAGAAGTACGGACAACCTGTCGCCATCACCTAAAATGGCTTGAACACTTTCACCAAAATTGCTTGAAGAGGATCCTTGGCCTAAAATGACAGTCACTTACACCCAATACTGTTGTTCTACAGAGAGCAGGATGCCCTAGCGTAGAAAACATCCTGATTAAGAAGCAAATGTGCTGGACTGGGCATATAGTCTGCATGCATGACTTTCGATTGCCTAAACAGCTTTTTTATGGTGAATTAATGCAAGGCAAACGTCCGCGGGAACGTCCAAGGAAACGGTTTAAAGACTGTGTGAAGAGTAATTGAAGGAACTCAAGATGGATGTGGATAAATGGGAGAGAAGGCTGTCAATAGCAACGAGTGGCGTAGTTCTATTTTGTCAGGATGTGTCGTAGTAAACGAACGATTCGTGGCACACGCAGCTCTAAAAAGTGACTTAAGGAAAGGTGTACCAAGGTAGCTGGATTCCAACACTTGCTGGCTGGAAGTGCGAGACCTGAGATTGGATGTTACTTTCTAAAGCAGGTTATGTGAATCACTTGAAATCGCATAAGAGGTTGCCTATTTCTGCTCTAGCCCCACACCGCGTAGTTTGATGTAAATTATGCAAGTCAGTGGCGGGACTGAAAAGACACATGACTATACACAAAGATTGCATTTCGCATCTATTTATTTATCTATTTATTTATAACGAATATTTATACAGGATATTCTTCTGACACTTCAAAAACAGAAAAGATAATAATTTTGAGAAAAATTCTTAGGTGTAAGTACAGGATGAATGGATTACAGCACTTTCTTCTAGTCGCCCTTACAGACTTATCTTATTAGGATAAGATGAGTCCGTGAGAGTGATTATGGGCAATTATTTTTTCTCTTTGTTTTAAACAATTTAATAGCATCAATTTATTTTAGAAACTTGTCCTGTTTTAAAATTTAATGTTCTGCTGTTTATTAGTTCATTATTAGCCTTTTATAAACATTTAACTAATGAAATTGCAAGTGGCAACGAAATATTTCAGTTACAAGTTAATAAATATACCGACTTGTTCCTTTATTCTTTTCCTCATTATATATATATATATATATGTACTAGCAGAAGTACCTGGCGCCCGGGTAAAAAAGTGCAATTTAGTAGGCTAAAAATCGATCGATCGAATCGATCCCTGGCCTCCTTCGTGACAGGCGGGGGTACTCACCACTATACTACCGAGGATTTGTACGGTTAAGGAGATTAGTTTATAGTAAATAAACTTTCTTAATTAAAAAAAGTTTTAATATTGTTTTATTTTTGTTTTGGAATGTATTTATTAAAAATAATCTTGAAATTTTTATATTTTAAATTTTATTCAAATTTTTCACTGGAGGCCACATTCACCTTGACACATAAATTCAATAGTCTTGTGCAAGATTTGTCTTTTTTCAGGAGAAAAATGACTTCAGACAATCAATTAGTCAATCAATTTTGCGCAAGAGTTCTGGGATAGGCGGCAGCCATAACAGCCTTCTCTTGGCGGTTCTTCAGATCCTGAGTGAGCACAGTGGGTCTCCAGCCAGTTGCACTTTCTCTCCATGCCCAGTAAGTAGTTCTTTGTCTTCCCCTTGATCTTGTTCCTTCTCCACGGGCAGTCAGCACAACCTCTTCAAGCTTCTTCTTCCTTATCACATGTCCTACAAACCTAACCTGCCTGTTCACGATCGTCTGTAAAAAACATCTATTAGTCCTTGCCTTACGCAGAAAGTCCACATTGGTTATCCTGTCTGTCCATGATACGCTCAACATTCTCCTTAGAAACCACTTTTCCACTTCTCTAACCCTGCCTTCTAGACTTTTAGTAATAGTCCAACGCTCGCAATGGTATAGCAGAGTTGACCACACCTAGCATTTAAGTAGCTTAATTCCTTCAGACAATAGGGACTTCATTTTTAAACCTCTATTTTTTATTTCTAAGATATCAACAAATATGCAAAAATGTCATTTTGTTAAATTAAAATAGTTCTTTACCTAAGTCTCAAACAAAATTATAACCTAACACGAGACCATTTCCACACGTAACTTAAATTTAAATGGTTGTGGTTGTGAAAAAATGTATTCATTCTACCCAACTGTGAAAAATAAAGAAAATGAGAGAAAACCGAAGTCAAGTCGATCTGTGATCATCATCATCAGGTACCTTGTCTAGAACGAAATTGGCCATCATGGTCCTCCACTCAAACCTATTCTCAGTTAACCTCATCAGTTCGTTACTTGCATCAAACTATCCTACCCATGAATTAAGACTATCGATAAAAGTTATTATCTGTCTGTCTCTACTGAGCTATTTATATATTATTTATTTAGTTATTTAAATTTATTTATTTAGTTTTTTAATTTATTTATTTATTTAGTTTTTATCGTGGAGAAATAACCCTATCTGCTGATATTAATCGTGTTGAAAACTAAATAAAAAAATTAAAAACAGTCCTTTTAAATAAAAGACAGTCCTTTGAAATAAAAGACAGTCCTTTGAAATAAAGAACAATCCTTTGAAATAAAAGACAGTCCTTTAAAATAAATAAAGAACAGTCCTTTGAAATAAAAGACAGTCCTTTGAAATAAAGAACAATCCTTTGAAATAAAGAACAATCCTTTGAAATAAAGAACAATCCTTTGAAATAAAGGACAGTACTTTTAAATAAAAAACAGTCCTTTGAAATAAAAGACAGTCCTTTGAAATAAAAGACAGTCCTTTGAAATAAAAGACAGTCCTTTGAAATAAAAGACAGTCCTTTGAAATAAAAGACAGTCCTTTGAAATAAAAGACAGTCCTTTGAAATAAAAGACAATCCTTTGAAATAAAAGACAGTCCTTTAAAATAATAGACAGTCCTTTGAAACAAAGGACAGTCCTTTGAAACAAAGGACAGTCCTTTGAAAAAAAGAACAATCCCTTGAAATAAAGAACAATCCTATGAAATAAAGGACAGTCCATTGAAATAAAGGACAGTTCTTTGAAATAAAAGACAGTCCTTTGAAATAAAAGACAGTCCTTTGAAATAAAAGACAGTCCTTTGAAATAAAAGGCAGTCCTTTGAAATAAAGGGCAGTCCTTTGAAATAAAAAACAGTCCTTTGAAATAAAGGGCAGTCCTTTGAAATAAAAGACAGTCCTTTGAAATAAAGGACGTCTGGTCATCGTAATGTGGAATCAGTAATTTAATCAAGCCCTTGAAAATTTCAGCGCAATCCTTGAAGTACAGTTTTACAGGGTGGTTTATCAACCCATCAAAAATTCTTCACTAAATGAAATCATGGTAGTGTCTAGAATATGCTTTACACGAGTTTGTGAACATGTATTTCATAAGCAACTCGATCTTTCAATTCGCCCTCAAGTTGCCAAGGGACAACTTTGATTTCGGCCTTAAAGTTGGTAATGGGTTGCTAAGAAATTGCTTATAGATGGTGAACAGTTACCTAGGTCTTTCTTTTTTCTTTTATTTGGATGATAATTAAAGAATAAAAAAAAAAGAGAGAAAAGCAATTTTTGCAATCTTCAACCTTAAACTAAATACCAGGTTTAGTTGCTTGCAGTTTTGAAAATCTCACCCTGATAGTTGTTAAGACATTGCTAAAGTAGTTTTTCACTCAAATCTCACTCCCATCCCTCAGCAACTCAGTAGCTGATTAAAAAGAAGTGTACCGTCAGTTAATAAGTGAAAATATCAAACCTCTAAAAATATAAATTCCATTAGTCCCAGAACTAAGGTTGTTATTTGATTTTGTCACTGCACCATCTGGTGCTCCTCAGTTTGGTCAGGTGAAATGGTGACTAAGCGGCATACTTCTCAATGGATAGTTTAACTGAGGCGCACTCTTTGAAACGGTGTTTAAAACACTGAACAACACCCCCCAAAACCTGTGAGTTTTGAACAAGAGTAGCTATACCGTTATCATTAATCTGTCGATCATTTAAGGAATTCATATTTCTCTTGTGGAAGTACGAATTGTACCTTTGACGAAGAAGAAGAAGAAGAAGATCTTAAATGGGAGAGTGCAGTACGTTTGCATAAAATTCTTAGAAATTCCTCGTTTGTTACCAGCATTTTGCACTGAAATCTTCCCGAACATTCACTATTGTCTTAAAATAAAATTTTTGTTTGGTTGGCTTCGAGGTAAACTAAAATTTGCAATAAATTGAAATTCAAAACTTTCTTAGACATTTCTCATTTGTTACCAACATTTTGCAATGAAATCTTCCCGAACATTCACTATTGTCTTAAAATAAAATTTTTGTTTGGTTGGCTTCGAGGTATACTAAAATTTGCAATAAATTGAAATTCAAAACTTTCTTAGACATTTCTCATTTGTTACAAACATTTTGCAATGAAATCTTCCCGAACATTCACTATTGTCTTAAAATAAAATTTTTGTTTGGTTGGCTTCGAGGTAAACTAAAATTTGCAATAAATTGAAATTCAAAACTTTCTTAGACATTTCTCATTTGTTACCAACATTTTGCAATGAAATCTTCCCGAACATTCACTATTGTCTTAAAATAAAATTTTTGTTTGGTTGGCTTCGAGGTATACTAAAATTTGCAATAAATTGAAATTCAAAACTTTCTTAGACATTTCTCATTTGTTACAAACATTTTGCAATGAAATCTTCCCGAACATTCACTATTGTCTTAAAATAAAATTTTTGTTTGGTTGGCTTCGAGGTAAACTAAAATTTGCAATAAATTGAAATTCAAAACTTTCTTAGACATTTCTCATTTGTTACCAACATTTTGCAATGAAATCTTCCCGAACATTCACTATTGTCTTAAAATAAAATTTTTGTTTGGTTGGCTTCGAGGTATACTAAAATTTGCAATAAATTGAAATTCAAAACTTTCTTAGACATTTCTCATTTGTTACAAACATTTTGCAATGAAATCTTCCCGAACATTCACTATTGTCTTAAAATAAAATTTTTGTTTGGTTGGCTTCGAGGTAAACTAAAATTTGCAATAAATTGAAATTCAAAACTTTCTTAGACATTTCTCATTTGTTACCAACATTTTGCAATGAAATCTTCCCGAACATTCACTATTGTCTTAAAATAAAATTTTTGTTTGGTTGGCTTCGAGGTATACTAAAATTTGCAATAAATTGAAATTCAAAACTTTCTTAGACATTTCTCATTTGTTACAAACATTTTGCAATGAAATCTTCCCGAACATTCACTATTGTCTTAAAATAAAATTTTTGTTTGGTTGGCTTCGAGGTAAACTAAAATTTGCAATAAATTGAAATTCAAAACTTTCTTAGACATTTCTCATTTGTTACCAACATTTTGCAATGAAATCTTCCCGAACATTCACTATTGTCTTAAAATAAAATTTTTGTTTGGTTGGCTTCGAGGTATACTAAAATTTGCAATAAATTGAAATTCAAAACTTTCTTAGACATTTCTCATTTGTTACAAACATTTTGCAATGAAATCTTCCCGAACATTCACTATTGTCTTAAAATAAAATTTTTGTTTGGTTGGCTTCGAGGTAAACTAAAATTTGCAATAAATTGAAATTCAAAACTTTCTTAGACATTTCTCATTTGTTACCAACATTTTGCAATGAAATCTTCCCGAACATTCACTATTGTCTTAAAATAAAATTTTTGTTTGGTTGGCTTCGAGGTATACTAAAATTTGCAATAAATTGAAATTCAAAACTTTCTTAGACATTTCTCATTTGTTACCAACATTTTGCAATGAAATCTTCCCGAACATTCACTATTGTCTTAAAATAAAATTTTTGTTTGGTTGGCTTCGAGGTATACTAAAATTTGCAATAAATTGAAATTCAAAACTTTCTTAGACATTTCTCATTTGTTACAAACATTTTGCAATGAAATCTTCCCGAACATTCACTATTGTCTTAAAATAAAATTTTTGTTTGGTTGGCTTCGAGGTAAACTAAAATTTGCAATAAATTGAAATTCAAAACTTTCTTAGACATTTCTCATTTGTTACCAACATTTTGCAATGAAATCTTCCCGAACATTCACTATTGTCTTAAAATAAAATTTTTGTTTGGTTGGCTTCGAGGTATACTAAAATTTGCAATAAATTGAAATTCAAAACTTTCTTAGACATTTCTCATTTGTTACAAACATTTTGCAATGAAATCTTCCCGAACATTCACTATTGTCTTAAAATAAAATTTTTGTTTGGTTGGCTTCGAGGTATACTAAAATTTGCAATAAATTGAAATTCAAAACTTTCTTAGACATTTCTCATTTGTTACAAACATTTTGCAATGAAATCTTCCCGAACATTCACTATTGTCTTAAAATAAAATTTTTGTTTGGTTGGCTTCGAGGTAAACTAAAATTTGCAATAAATTGAAATTCAAAACTTTCTTAGACATTTCTCATTTGTTACCAACATTTTGCAATGAAATCTTCCCGAACATTCACTATTGTCTTAAAATAAAATTTTTGTTTGGTTGGCTTCGAGGTATACTAAAATTTGCAATAAATTGAAATTCAAAACTTTCTTAGACATTTCTCATTTGTTACCAACATTTTGCAATGAAATCTTCCCGAACATTCACTATTGTCTTAAAATAAAATTTTTGTTTGGTTGGCTTCGAGGTATACTAAAATTTGCAATAAATTGAAATTCAAAACTTTCTTAGACATTTCTCATTTGTTACAAACATTTTGCAATGAAATCTTCCTGAACATTCACTATTGTCTTAAAATAAAATTTTTGTTTGGTTGGCTTCGAGGTATACTAAAATTTGCAATAAATTGAAATTCAAAACTTTCTTAGACATTTCTCATTTGTTAGAAACATTTTGCACTGAAATCTTCCCGAGCATTCACTATTGTCTTAAAACAAAAGTTTTGTTTGGTTGGCTTCAAAGTATACTAAAATTTGTGGAAAATCAAAATTCAAAACGTTCGTAGAAATTTTTCATTCGCTATGAACATTTTTGAAACCTCTCTGGCTTAAACCCATACGTTTCGTGAATTATTAACCAACAGAAAATTTATATAATAACTTCAACGTTTTATCTGATTTTGCTTTAGATGAATGCATTTTTTCTCATTTCTGTCAAAGAAAGATATAATCCAAAAGAGAGGAATCCAACTTAGACGTTAAGTATTTCCATATCTTGGTCTATTTCAGTTGACTGCTATTTGTACAAATTTTAGTTTTAACTATTTTCTTGGCCAAAAAATTTTTTTTCGGGATCACAGCCTCCAACACCAATCATGTTGCTAAACTGACACAGTATCATAAGAGCCCAAAATTTATTGTCAACTAAGGTATGGTTTTCTTAATTAATCAAAAAATACACTGTGATAGTGTCAGTTGCTTTCAATAATTTGTTGATTAGGAAAAGCTTCTTTTTTATATAATTCAGGTATCGTTGTGTGTATTACAGATCGGTTAGTATTTACAGGTACAATCAAATTAACAATTCACCAGCAGTATATTATACAGTTACTATCGTCTCCCCTGCAATAACAAAACTAAGAAAGAGAGAAACAAACAGCAAACAGACCTGAGATACGCCTTCTTAACCATGAAGAGGTGAAAGCGGGCCTCAAATACAGAAATAGCTTTGTAACAGTCGAAGAGTTTAAAGAAATACCAAATCAAATGAGCTCAGCCATCAGTAGCAGTCGATCAACAGAATAAATTCTTTCTTAACGGCACAACACTGAGCGAAAAGCAGCGATGTGCATTGTACCAGAGCACGACTGAATGTTGGTGGTATCCAAGCTAATGAAACGTGTTTTGGATACACAAAGGCCAAATCTTTCAATAGTATTGACACATACACTATGAGGGTACCTTCTGGCATATTCTCCACTCGAACCAGAGGTTGTAATGGTAACAAATCTTTTCTGGTGTGAGACAGCTTCGTAAGCAAACAAAGACCAAACTTTGCAATTATCAGAATTACCACTCATCATTAGAGAAGAATCCAAGAAAACAGACAAGGTGAGAAAGTGACACCAGACTAATGTGAAGTGATTCAGCTGTTTTCATGTGATTCTGAAGAAATCTTAAATTTCATAGCAATGTTGAAAAAGTAACTACATCAACGGTTCTGTATAGAAAATATATATCTTATCTATATCTTATATCCTATATATATTTGCATAACATAAGACGGTTTTGAGTGAAGGCGTTTCGTAATCAACTTAATTTACTGCCTTTAGTTCTTTTTAAGTACTTACCTTTAATAAGGTGACTTGTTCTAGGGACAGGTCTTATTTTAATGGGAGGTTTCGCAAAGGACTTCTGCACGATATATTCTTCTCTTAACGTTTGAATTTCTTTGTCTCTAAACAAATCTATTTCAGCAACGTACTACTTCCTAAACATTTATCTAATACGATGACAGATGGGTCAAATCCATTGAACCTCATGTGTATTTGGTTTGATCCCCAACTTTTAGTTAGAAGGATTTGATTCAAATTTGGCTTTATGCAAAGTTAGTGTAGTAATGTACTACTGCATGCCTATATATCTAATAGGATGAAACATGAGTCAAATCAACTGGTGTTCACGGTTAGTTGGTTTTGATTACCTAATTTGCTGTAGCTACTGTAGCAAAGCACGATTTTCTCATTAAATGTTTAATAAGATGATGAAAATCGATTAAATCTCACACTGTTTTTGGTTTTAGTCTCTGGTTTTTCATTGGTGATATAAAGCCAACAGTTGTTATCCTACCACACGAGGTGCCACCTATACACACCAGCAAGGACATTGAAAAGCAATAGCAACCCACAAGCAAGGCAGATCGGTTTGGAAAGAAACCAGAAACAGAAAAATTTCACTTACAACCGGGGGCGGCACAAGTTCCAAAAGAAATCCTCTAGATCAAATACGAAACCAGATTCGAAACCACATGAACGACAAGATCGATTTCTTCCATGGTACGGAAGAACAGCTTGAAACGAAAGCTATTCGTTACCAATCAGTCAGGAAAACCTGGCTAGTCAGCATCCAGGCGTCACCACGTCGAGGTTGCCTTCTTGGACGCCCGGAAAGGTAGTGTAGTAACACACTGCTTTCAGGGTATATATCTAATAGGATGATTTCAATCATCCGGGCTTCATGATTAATTGATTTGATTCTCAATTTTTAGTGATGAGGATTCGGCTCGAGCTGATGGTATTGTAGAAATCCATTACTTTCAGATTTTTTATCTAATAAGACCCTTCAATTCTTTTTTTGTTTGTTCTACAAGAAGCTATTTTTCAAGAAACTCATTGACGACACAAACATTTACAAAAAACGTCTGCCAGTGAATGGTCTGATTAAATTCAAAGCTTAATTAATCACAAAGCTCACCAAAATACTAAGTGTTTTTGTAAACCATAAAATAAATTATTAAATTAAGAACGTTTTTTTAATTTTCTTGTTGAACAGAATCTATACTTAAAAAAGGAAAACAAGGCAAAAACCTAATTAGGTTTTTTTGTTTAAAAATCGTGTAGTAGTGGTTATTTAATAAAATTCCTTTCTTTAATATCAAACAACACGTACAATTGAACTTTTTGATAAATTATTTTTTGGTAAATGACAGCATTTTTCAAGGTAAAATCCTGCAATTATCTCCACGTAAAAATAAGTAATTACCATTAAATTAAAAATTTAAATTTCATTTGAAGTTTAGTTTCTTGTAGAATAATTATGTGCTTAAAACACAAAATATTATTTTCCTGGTTTTTATAAATTAGGTTTACATAAATGCCTACTGTATCAAAAAACTATGTAATGGTAATTATAAATTATATGAATGCTAATGTCAAAATTCAAAGTAGTAACAACCTAAATTAGTTTTAAATTTCTATCATCAAGATTAAAAAATCAAACTTCAAACATCAAGCTTTAATCATCGAGCTTCAAAGATCAGGCTTCAAACATCCAGAATATAATGTCAAGCTTCAAACATCTAGCATATAATATCAAGCTTCAAATATGTGTCACACAATATCAAGCTTTAAACATCAAGCTTCAAACATCAAGCTTTAATCATCGAGCTTCATAGATCAGGCATCAAACATCCAGCATATAACGTCAAGCTTCAAACATCTAGCATATAATATCAAGCTTCAAATATGTATCAAACAATTCTTATTTTTCTTATTCTTTCGGCGTTTCCCTTTTCAGGTGTCGCCACAGCGAATTGACTTCTTCCACTTGAGTCGGTCATGTGCGTCTTTCTCGTTCAACCCAAGTTCCCTCATGTCATCTCCCACACAGTCTTTGCATCTCCTCCTTGGTCTTCTCTGCTTTCTCTTGCCAGGCAGCTTCATGTTTAGCACCCGTTTAGCAATGTGATCCTCCTCCCTCCTTTGCACATGTCCATACCACCTTAGCCGTGTCTCTCTCAACTTTCCTGCGATGTCACAAATCCCGATGGTGCCTCTGATCCTTTCATTTCTGATTATGTCCTTCCTTGTGACTCCAAGCGACCACCTCAGCATACACATTTCTGCTGTTTGCATCTTCTTCTCAAGACTCTTGATTAGAGGAGCTGTCTCCAGTCCGTACAGCATCGCAGGCCTTACTGCTGTTTTGTATAATTTTTCTTTGACTTTGACTGGTACTCTCCTGTTATACAAAATTCCAGTCGTGCTCCACCAGTTGATCCACCCTACCTGAAATTCTTTTATTCACTTCTTTTGAACAATCGTCACTTTGTTCAACGGTGGACCCGAGGTACTTGAAATTATTTACCTCTGGGAGATCATTATGACTGATTTTGATTGGTGGTAAATCTCTTTTCTTGTTTATGCAGGATTACTCCGTCTTTGCTCGGCTCACTTTCAGACCACGTTTCTCAAGTGCATTTTACCATCCTTCTAGCTCTTCTTCAGCCTGTCCTTTCCCTGTGTTCATGAGCACAATATCATCCGCAAACATCATATTCCATGGCGCCTCCTNAACCAGATTCGAAACCACATGAACGACAAGATCGATTTCTTCCATGGTACGGAAGAACAGCTTGAAACGAAAGCTATTCGTTACCAATCAGTCAGGAAAACCTGGCTAGTCAGCATCCAGGCGTCACCACGTCGAGGTTGCCTTCTTGGACGCCCGGAAAGGTAGTGTAGTAACACACTGCTTTCAGGGTATATATCTAATAGGATGATTTCAATCATCCGGGCTTCATGATTAATTGATTTGATTCTCAATTTTTAGTGATGAGGATTCGGCTCGAGCTGATCTCTGTGGAAAGGTATTGTAGAAACCCATTACTTTCAGATTTTTTATCTAATAAAAAAAAGACCCTTCAATTCTTTTTTTGTTTGTTCTACAAGAAGCTATTTTTCAAGAAACTCATTGACGACACAAACATTTACAAAAAACGTCTGCCAGTGAATGGTCTGATTAAATTCAAAGCTTAATTAATCACAAAGCTCACCAAAATACTAAGTGTTTTTGTAAACCATAAAATAAATTATTAAATTAAGAACGTTTTTTTAATTTTCTTGTTGAACAGAATCTATACTTAAAAAAGGAAAACAAGGCAAAAACCTAATTAGGTTTTTTTGTTTAAAAATCCTGTAGTAGTGGTTATTTAATAAAATTCCTTTCTTTAATATCAAACAACACGTACAATTGAACTTTTTGATAAATTATTTTTTGGTAAATGACAGCATTTTTCAAGGTAAAATCCTGCAATTATCTCCACGTAAAAATAAGTAATTACCATTAAATTAAAAATTTAAATTTCATTTGAAGTTTAGTTTCTTGTAGAATAATTATGTGCTTAAAACACAAAATATTATTTTCCTGGTTTTTATAAATTAGGTTTACATAAATGCCTACTGTATCAAAAAACTATGTAATGGTAATTATAAATTATATGAATACTAATGTCAAAATTCAAAGTAGTAACAACCTAAATTAGTTTTAAATTTCTATCATCAAGATTAAAAAATCAAACTTCAAACATCAAGCTTTAATCATCGAGCTTCAAAGATCAGGCTTCAAACATCCAGAATATAATGTCAAGCTTCAAACATCTAGCATATAATATCAAGCTTCAAATATGTGTCACACAATATCAAGCTTTAAACATCAAGCTTCAAACATCAAGCTTTAATCATCGAGCTTCATAGATCAGGCATCAAACATCCAGCATATAACGTCAAGCTTCAAACATCTAGCATATAATATCAAGCTTCAAATATGTATCAAACAATTCTTATTTTTCTTATTCTTTCGGCGTTTCCCTTTTCAGGTGTCGCCACAGCGAATTGACTTCTTCCACTTGAGTCGGTCATGTGCGTCTTTCTCGTTCAACCCAAGTTCCCTCATGTCATCTCCCACACAGTCTTTGCATCTCCTCCTTGGTCTTCTCTGCTTTCTCTTGCCAGGCAGCTTCATGTTTAGCACCCGTTTAGCAATGTGATCCTCCTCCCTCCTTTGCACATCTTCATACCACCTTAGCCGTGTCTCTCTCAACTTTCCTGCGATGTCACAAATCCCGATGGTGCCTCTGATCCTTTCATTTCTGATTATGTCCTTCCTTGTGACTCCAAGCGACCACCTCAGCATACACATTTCTGCTGTTTGCATCTTCTTCTCAAGACTCTTGATTAGAGGAGCTGTCTCCAGTCCGTACAGCATCGCAGGCCTTACTGCTGTTTTGTATAATTTTTCTTTGACTTTGACTGGTACTCTCCTGTTATACAAAATTCCAGTCGTGCTCCACCAGTTGATCCACCCTACCTGAAATTCTTTTATTCACTTCTTTTGAACAATCGTCACTTTGTTCAATGGTGGACCCGAGGTACTTGAAATTATTTACCTCTGGGAGATCATTATGACTGATTTTGATTGGTGGTAAATCTCTTTTCTTGTTTATGCAGGATTACTCCGTCTTTGCTCGGCTCACTTTCAGACCACGTTTCTCAAGTGCATTTTTCCATCCTTCTAGCTCTTCTTCAGCCTGTCCTTTCCCTGTGTTCATGAGCACAATATCATCCGCAAACATCATATTCCATGGCGCCTCCTTCCTTACTTCATTTGTCAACACATCCATCACTACAGCAAAGAGTAGTGGTCTCAGGGCTGACCCCTGATGCAATCCTACTTTTACACTGAATGCTTCTGGCCTTCCTGCAGCACATCTGACCTCTCTCCTACATTCTCTGTACATTTCTTGAACACAGCGCACATACTTTTCCGAGCCTCCTTTCCTTCTCATGCAATACCAAATTTCCTCTCTCAGTACCCTGTCATATGCCTTTTCGAGGTCGATAAATATACAATGGAGCTCTTGTTGGCCTTCCCGATACTTCTCTGCTGTCGTTCTGAGCGAAAAGATGGCATCCGTTGTACTTTTCTTGGGCACAAAGCTAAACTATTTCGATCTCTTCCCGGACACTCTGATCTATTACCCTCTCCCAAACCTTCATGGTGTGACTTAGGATCTTTATTCCTCTGTAGCTCGAGCAGCTTATCAAACAATATCAAGCTTTAAACAGCATGCTTTAAATATCAAGCTTCAATCATCGAGCTTCAAACGTCAAGCTTTAAACAAAAGACTTAATATCCAAAATTAAATATGACTTTGTCCACAAAGGAAAACCTAATACTTTTTAGTTTTCATCTTTCTCACACAATAGACAACTATTTGCTTTGAAACTCAGGTGATCTAAAACAATTGTTCCTTCCTGAGTCCTTCTTAATTGAGAAAAGCGTGGATTTGTTGAAGCTTTAGTCCTGCATCTTTATCTTCCTTTATACTTACGTACTTACTTCAGCCTGGAGGTTGTAAGTCAAACCTCCCGACCACATCTTCCTTTATACTGTATAAAATATTGTATCTTTCTTTGTTGTTTCTTTAAATTGGAAGGCCATTCAACACCAATCAACTGCTGGTCTTTGGACAAGCGTATCATTTTTAACTACTCATCACTGAATAATAAGAGTGAACTACTGCCTATGACATATTTAGAGTCAGGGTAATATCTAGATCAATCCGAAGCTTCCTTTTCACTTCACTGTAGATTGTTTTGTTGGTATAGAAAGAAGCAAATGCTGCTGTCTTATCGAACTTTGACAGATAAATATTATCTTTATATTTGAACTGAGATATGTCTTTATGTTAGAACATTATTCAGATACTTTATTCTGAAATTGCTTGGTCGGTCTAGCTTGTGTTTTTCTTTGATTAATTAAAGCCATGTTTGTTTCCATCCGCCGAACTGGTCACAAGCACTTGTGTAAGCAATATGATTGAAAAATCGCATTACTATGCTTCTTAATTCCTGGTGTTGACAGTTCTTCATTTTAATCTGTTACAGCTTTTATGTGAAACATTTCACAAGTCCATGAAGTCAACAATTTTTAAGATGATGCATTGTCTTACCTCTCGTGAAGGTTATAATTTTCTCTTGATTGCCTCAGGAATATATTCAAAATATCATCAATATGAGAACATCTCAAAATCTGTTCAACATGAAACGTATTGTTTGGGTACCATTTCTCAATATTTTTCGAAATAACGGTATATAAGTTTGCCATCTTTTGTAAACATTCATCCCAATTTTCATCAAATTCTTTTCCATGCTCTTTAACTAACTACCCATCATTCATTTGGAATATGTTTCAAATATCAGAAATATGAAAAATGTGAATATGTGTGCAGCATGACATATTTGTATATCGTATACCAGTCTTTTTTTAACTAATGGTTCATAAATTTGCCACATCATTTAAAAAAATATTCATCAGCTTCTTTGCACTGCGAAGTACCAATTTTTTGTTTTTTCCTTTTCTCATTATTCCTGGGATCTTTGTCATCCGACCTTTTATCAAATTCTTTTCCATTGTATTCTACCGGCCAATTATCAGTTAGTAAAGTTTTAATACACTATTTTGGATTTTTTGTGTTTCACAAATTAACATAAAATTGAGGCTGAATAATATCATAAAATGAGAACTAATGATGTAATATGAGCAAANGTATATCGTATACCAGTCTTTTTTAAACTAATGGTTCATAAATTTGCCACATCATTTAAAAAAATATTCATCAGCTTCTTTGCACTGCGAAGTACCAATTTTTGTTTTTTCCTTTTCTCATTATTCCTGGGATCTTTGTCATCCGACCTTTTATCAAATTCTTTTCCATTGTATTCTACCGGCCAATTATCAGTTAGTAAAGTTTTAATACACTATTTTGGATTTTTTGTGTTTCACAAATTAACATAAAATTGAGGCTGAATAATATCATAAAATGAGAACTAATGATGTAATATGAGCAAATTATTATCCTAATAATCTTAATTGGTCTTGACACTGCTGGTCGATCTCCCCCATATCTTTCTCTGTGTTTAGAGATCCTGAGCCAGTTGCATCCACATCATCATCATCATTGTTCGACCTCAGCCGAGATGATGGATTGAACAACCTTCCTCCGGTAGTCTCGGTCTTCCGTAGCTGCTTTAAGACCTTGACCTGCTAAGCCAGAATCTCTTATAATGGTATCTAGGAAAGTCAATTTGCCAAAGCGCTTTCCGATGGATTGGGGATTCCAGAGTATTAGTAATGAAATCACTTCTGAAGTTGCTCTATGGCAATGGCCTGCAAATGTACTCTTCTAGATTTGACCAATCTAGATACTGGTGAAAGGTTGCCATAAATTTGACTCTTGGTTGGATATTTTTTCCAAGAGAGGTTTTTAACCCGCATAAGTAGTTTTGTATAGCACCCATCTAAACGCTTTTCTGCTCTTTTAGATAGAGTCCAAGTCTCTGATCCATAGAGCAGGATTGGTTCAATGAGCGCCCGGAACATTTTGCCTTTGATGGTAATGTCAAGTTCAGATATCCATAGTTTATGCAGTTTGTTGTACGGTGACCATGCCATGTCTTTCCTAACAAGAAAGTCTTTTTCTGAAGAAAAAATAAAAGAACCCAAGTATTTGTAATCATCTTTGGATTTTAAGTTAGTTCCAGAAAGAGTTTTAATAGGTTCATTGTTTGTCTGATTAAAGCTAATATATTCAGTTTTAGACTCATTAAGATGAAGACCAACACTGTTGGCTCCTGACTCTAAAGCCAATAAGAGAGTTTGAGCATTTGCTAATGACACACTTATAAGAGCAATGTCATCAGCAAAATCTGTGTCATGGTGCCTTCTATCTTCTCTATCTCGCTTCTCCATCTACGTTTTGGACTCACCTAAATTACATTTTCTACTCTGTGCGTCCACTTTGAATATATTTTTGCTCAGCTTGTGTTGTTCATTCTGACAAGATGTCCTGCCTACGCTCTTCTGATGCAAGACATCTTGCGAGAGTGGACAACAGTAAGTGATCAAATATAAATATGAATATATATAGCTTAAGGAGTAAACCCCACGTAGCAGGATATTTTTTGCTGCAAAATGACACAAAACACAAACGGTGCATTAAAAAAATCATTAATTGGACAACTACAAGACGATACGAGACAATTATAAATAAAATATAACTTACTATCATATATTATATATGATATATATTATGTTGAATTAAATATTATTATAGTATTTGAAGGTCCAAGAAATTGAAAGAGGAATAGTGGAGATCAGATGAGCAGAAAATCGTAAAGAGGAAGGGTCCAGCATTTGGATGGAGAAAAGGACAATTTCTTGGTAAAAGACAACAGCCACATAAGAATGAAGAAGTAGAGAGAGACCAGTCACATTTGATGCAATTAACTCGGGTGGTACAAGCGACAAACGTTCATCAGAACACATGCTATGATAGCGTCTATAAAAAAGACTCACACATTTCGTTGATTAGACCATGTCTAAAGAGTACCAGCAAGATTTTGACCTATCAAGTAACAAATAGGTATCTGAAGTCGATTAAAAATATGAAGATGAAATGATAAAACACCTATCCAAATGTGACAACAGTACTGCATCTAAGGACGGATGAAAGATCTAAACAAAAAACAAAATGAATTTTGGCGCAAGGTACTTTCCAGCGTGTCACAAAGAATAATATGACAATGTTTACACAGGGTAACCTCTTCAACTCATGAAGTGCTGTTATCAATGAGGGCTTTGTAAATTCTTTACATCGTTCCCGGACTTTTCTCCTCCACTGGGGACGGTGCGCAATTATCATTCCCAGTTATCTACTAAACTTCAGTAGTTTCAAATTGCTCTTCAGGGCATCCTCAAACATTTTTTACAGCTTGTGTTGTGTTTTTTCCCTTTTTTCACTATAAGACAACTGTTTAGAGAGTCTTCCATCTTCCATGCTAGCAAGGGGTCCTGTCCAGTGCTTCTGATTCTGGATTTATTTCTCAATACTGGTAAAGAACCAGTCCTTTTAGAAAATTTACGATTAAGATCAATTCCAGAACACCAGAAAACATGTAGAGGAAATGACAGACCAAATTCACATTTATGAGGATTCTTCAAGAGGGGAAGAAACTTCCCCAGGGTTAGCATTAGAATGATTATCCATAAATATTGGAAGGAAAAAAGAACTCAGTTTTCTTTGGAAGAAGTTCAGTTGCGTTTTTGGTTCATTGAGGAAATTATCCACTTCCTTTCCCATCCTCTTAATCTTCCGCAGGCCAGACTTATTCCTGCTAAGTTGCTTTTTGAACAATGCTAGGATTTATCAATAAATTTATAGATACGTTCTGTAATCCAGTTAAATGACACCAGTGTAGGAAATTCTGTAGATTCCTACTTAACATTGACAAAAGACTCATTTTCTGCCAGACGCCTATCAGTGCATATTTGAAAGGTCTTTCACAGAATTTGCAAATGACTGAAAGTCGACTGAAAGATGAATATGTTCCAGAAAGAGATAGATTACTTTGATTCTTGAAGACAGGAGAAACATAAGTTCAGCCAAAAAGTTTAACGTTTGGACAGCAAGGAAGTAAGTTCAGAAAGACACTATTTCAAGACCACTTTCTGTAACAAATCTGGACCAAGAGTTTTATTTATATCAAGGGCATAAATGGAATCAACCTTGAATTTATGGTAACAGATTGCCAAGTCTTACCAAGTTGCAAAGGGAAAGCCAGTATAGAAGCCCCAGTGTCATTTGCAGAATCCTAAAATGAAGGAATAATCTTCTTTTCAGATTGAAAAACTCCATTTTTAGTCTTCCAAAACTAGTGATATTCAGCATCCAAGTTCACGCTTTTACAAACATTGCTTGCCTGTTAAAACTGAACATGTAAATTCTTACGATAAGCATTTCGCACTAGAAAATGAGGCTGATCTTGTAACTGTAACTGGGTACAAAATATATCAATATCAGCTTGACCTCTTTCTGTACATTCAGTTGCAGCACCAGACGCTATTTTGCTTAAGACTGAATCTCATAGAATATCACCAAGAAATTGTCAGCAATATTTGAAACAGTTACCTTAATCCCCACAGTGAAAACAATATGATAAGAAGATAAAAAAAAGTGAAGATGAAACTGCACAATGTTCAGGAACAGAAATTAAAACGTGGACCAAAAGAGAAGTTCTCTTGAGCCTGAGTCAGGCAATCTTTTGCGTAAGGTCAAAAAGTACAAGATTATGTGTGAGAGCTAATTTGTAAGTATCATTTCTAGGTCTGTCAGTCCTATTAGCATGAGTCATTCCGATAATGTAATAAGCATTGAAATCACCAGAGACAAAGATGTTAACAGTGTGTTTTTTCCCTTAGTCTTTGGAATGGAGTCTGATACTGTCTCGATAACTGAGCAAGAATCAAAAGAGGAAGATTGATACAAGAAATAGGTAATAAGGGGTCTGAAAAAGAAAATCTAAAGCATACAAAAAAGGATTATCTTTAGCTTTCCTTAAGGTATTGTACTTTAACAGGTGAAAAATATGTCGAGCACAATTAGGAAGATCATAAAGGTAAGTTGTATGGTCAAAGCAAAACAAAGGTAAATGGCAATCAACAAGGACATGACTGTTACCAACACTGTTATTGAGACTTCTTTCACAATGCACTGGAGTAACAGGAGAGTCAAAATTAAGGAAAGCTTTTACAAACGAATAATTGGAAAGCAGAACTTTGACATCACTGAAAGCTAATATGAAAGCTGACATTATGGAAAACATATTTTGGGGGATAAACGAATGTTCTGGAGCTGCGTAGGGTTAATGTTGGCACATCTCGAGTCTGCACTTTTGGATGTAAACCAGGTTTGGGTACGGGTTTGGGTGCGGAGATTTTTAGCTTCACCTGACCACTGAAGTTGTGCTGGGGACTGAGAGACATTTGTTTCATTGAGATTATCATAAAAGAATTGAAATGATGGATAGATGTCCGAAACCATCCCCTTGGCACAAAACAGAGTGATGCTGATTAATATATCCCAATAGTGATGTGTGTGGAATTAAAAAAGGAGACAGAAGACGCTTTCTACCATAAATTTCTCTCAAAAAGAGCCAAAGTAATGAGGTAATACTACCACCGGTATTTTTATCAAGGCATTATCTCTGGGAGAGTTACCAAACAAAGGTATAAAGGCCGCTCTTCTCACGAGGTAGAACCCCCCACCTCACTTTATCCTTCAGACCCCAAACGGCTATTTCAAAGTCTCTTTGTAACTAATTTTTGATTATAGTAAAGTTTAATTGAGGAGCCGTGGCTTAATGGTTAGTCCAACTGCACAGTAACCAAGAGTTCCGGGTTTGTTCGAGCTGGCGAGGAGAATTTGGAACTTCACAATGAAAAAAGCCATTGGTGTCAGGAACGGCGTCAGGAAGGGCATCCGGCCAAGAAATTCCTCACTGCCAAATCAAAGTCCCTCCGAAGGGCACCGTCTGAGCCCCAATTGCTGGGGGAAAATGACGTCAAAAACTAAAAAAAAAAGAGATTAATTGTGACATGTAGCATTGTCCTGTACCATTTAAGAAAATGAAGAAGAAGATGAAAAAATGTGGCACACATCATTTTCATATATCAGATAGCTTCGAATTGCTTATCACTTCCATTAAAAATTATTTTGTTTTGAATTTCATGCTTTAATGAGAAAATCCGAACTCTAAACGCTACCAAACTTTTAAAAGGGTATTTTGAAATACCAGAAAACGTTGTGCACAAACTCTTAAGTCACTCATTTGGTGATTACATTCTCTTGTTGGGTGGTTGTTGGGCACTCTTTACTCTGTAAATGTTCATAAAAGTCCATTCTTTGATGGCAGTGGCAAGGTGAAGCTCCATGATAACTTTTTCAGATTGTCTTTCTTTCAAAAAACTACTGAATCTGTGTGTGCAGAACAAAACCCAAAAATTCCAAGACAGACGCATTCATGGTCATGATTATAGGTTTACAAACAAATACCTGAAAATTGCTGCTTAAGTGTTTTCACTTGCCAAATTTGCGTACATCAAATTTTGAATGGCTCCCCTTATCAAGGGTTAGCAGATACACCCCTCCAAATTCATTCTGCCAATGCACTTGAATAAATATTTTGACATGATTGGACACTGTCCTGTTGCGCAGCGAGGCTGCAGGTCAGAGGTACCATAAAAGGCGTGCATCATCAAGGGGAAATTAGCAACCAACAGACTTTTTTGACCACCTTTGGGGTCTCAGCTGGGGTTTCTTAATTTCGAGGTATTGAAACAGTGGTGGAAAGTCATTTGACGTGTTTACCAATTGTGAAAAATTTTGTTTGCAATGGTTAAGAGCCGCACAAGGCATGAAGAGATGTGTGGAAATGGAAATAATAACAAAAGGAGCTTACACCAAACATTTTCAGACATCCCTTCCTTCTTAACGTTTGCGTTAAAGCTTTGGATAGTTTCTCGCTAAATGATTACTTTTAGAGAAAAAAAAAACGAGTGTAATTTATCCTTTTCATTATTCGCTTTGGCAACTGATAAGTGCGCCTTGTTTACCATGCGTTGAACAGTCATCTCATTGAATTAAAAATTTACAGTCATTGTTGCACAAAATGAAATGAAAAAAAATTACGAATCCAAAATTGGCACAAAAAAACCCCTCAATCTTCCAAAATCTCTTAATTTCACACAGTGGAGAAGATGTTTCCCGTGTTATCCTCCTCTGCAAACAACGGATGTTCTCCTCTAAACTCTGGAATGTGTGATTAGAATGCAGATGTCATCACTATTTCACAAAATAAAAGTCGGTTTATTTTAGCACCTTCAATAAAAAGAGTGTTTGCCTGTGAAAGATTTGCAATGCCATCTGTGTTGTTTTTCTTTGACTGTTATTTCGGTCACACCTTGTCAAAACTGTCACTTTGTCTGTCTGGTGGTTGTGTTTTAATTTCAGACTTGATGAAGGTCAACATAAATCAAAGTGTAATTGGTCAAAAGTCCACCAAATTTGCGAATTTGTATGTCTTTCTTTGAGG
Organism: Morbakka virulenta; assembly: GCA_003991215.1. Lineage (NCBI taxonomy): Eukaryota > Metazoa > Cnidaria > Cubozoa > Carybdeida > Carukiidae > Morbakka > Morbakka virulenta. Next base: position 1,942,747 of record RDPX01000091.1, on the reverse strand, counting down.
CAGGTACCACATTTTTCTTCAGAGTTTTCCTTATGTGAGCAATTCATATATTTTTTTAATTTCTCTCCAATAGACATATTTAGTAACACTGTGACAAAAGCAAGCTACTACCAGACGACAAACATGACGCTCGAATCAGGCTATTTTTCTGTCATACCACACACCCACAGCAGCGGATCTTTGAAGCCTTTGGCCAAACCAGGACATCCTGTGTACCAATTAAAATATGACCATACAATTGAGATTTTCATACATTCAAAATATAATTGGATTACCTCTACATTTGGATGGTATCTTTTTACCAGAAATGTCTGCAAGAATACTAAAAGAAGCGCCAGAACTTATAAAAAAATCGCATAATCATAATGATTACAGCCCCACCGGCCCCCTGTGAAATAAGATCGGAAGAGTTAATAACACAAAAGTACCTAAAGAAATAGGCACTGATAAATAATATTAAATATTAGGGTCTTTTTAGAAATCATAACAGAAAACTGCTGCACACTATTTTTGCATCAGAAAAAAATAAAAGAACACTAGATTGCTTCAACTTGGACATGCTGATGGCATTCAGAACCAAATTGAAAACAAAAGGATTATATTTCTGAGAGATTTTAACAACGAACATTTTCAGGATCTAAGCTTGTGAAAAGGACTAAGGACATTCACTAAGGACAATCATTTATACCATTTAAGGGTTTGCGGGTTCAACATGAACCTCAGGGAATGGACAACTCTGCCTTGCATAGTCGCCTGGACGCCCTTTGTCAAGGCGTACCACCCGGTCACCCACCCCTCCGATAACTGTGGTTGATGTCAGGAAGGGCATCCGGCTGTAGAAGACCTGCCAAATTAAAATAGTGCGGATCAAAAATCTTCAAAGTGATCAGAAGGGAAGAGAACTACATCGGGAGGATAATGTTAGAGATGCATCTGCCTGGAAGGAGAAAGAGAGGGAGACCAAGGAGACGGTATATGGACACGGTTGACGAGGACATGAGGACGAAAGGAATTAGCAGAGAGGATGCTGCTAACCGCACCAAATGGAGGAATATGCTCCGCTGTGGCGACCGCTGATGGGAGCAATCAAAAGACAAAGAAGAAGACTAGATTGAGTTTTTGACAAAATCGAAGAGCAATTTCATTAAAACTGTCCACATTTCACCCTAAATCACACGAGAGTGAGTAANGATCAGAAGGGAAGAGAACTACATCGGGAGGATAATGTTAGAGATGCATCTGCCTGGAAGGAGAAAGAGAGGGAGACCAAGGAGACGGTATATGGACACGGTTGACGAGGACATGAGGACGAAAGGAATTAGCAGAGAGGATGCTGCTAACCGCACCAAATGGAGGAATATGCTCCGCTGTGGCGACCGCTGATGGGAGCAATCAAAAGACAAAGAAGAAGACTAGATTGAGTTTTTGACAAAATCGAAGAGCAATTTCATTAAAACTGTCCACATTTCACCCTAAATCACACGAGAGTGAGTAAATCGCCTCTACATAATAAGTGGCATCTAGGCTTAATGGTTAGTACAGATGCACTGTAACCAAATGCTGCGGGTTCGCTTCCCCGAGCAGGCAAAAAGACTTTGGAAATTTCCAAAGTCTTTTTCAGTGTCAGGACGGATCAGAAAATCCTCACTGACAAAACAAAGGCAATATGAAGGGGATCGACTGAGACCAAGTTACCGGGGGAAAGTGACGAGATGACGCATGAGACAGATTAAATACCAACTAATGTATTTTCTATCAAAGAGGCTGCTCAAGTAACTGAAGCACGTTGATTCCTGATTATATATTTTATGTTGATATATTTATTTATTATTTATTTATTTCATTATTTCTTTAATTACTTGTTTATTATTGTTTATCTTTTATTTATTCTTTTATTTTTCACGAATATTTGTACCAGATAAAACACTGCAACAATATATTCAACAATAAGATTTAGAAAAGTAAAAAAGAATGGAAAAATAGTAAAAACGAATGAAACTAAACCTTAAAGAACACTGGAGGGTAAGAAATAAAAGTCAGGTAAAAATTAGAGCTCTGACTAAAAATTCATAAGACAGTATATCCCAGGAAAAAAGACCTGGAAACGTATTGAGAGCAGATTATCTGCGTCACACTCTTTAAGAAAGGAACGGGGAGGGGGGTTTTAAGAGTATGTTCGAGTGCCCGGAGATATTATCAATTTACTTAAACTATTTTTTCAAAATACTCCCAAAATTATCACATTGGGATGTTTTTCGCACAAGTATAAGAGTTCATTAAAAATTTTTGCTCCCAAATACTTGACAAAGTCTTTCTTTCTTTCTTCTTTCGGCCTTCTTCCAACTCTCAGGTCGGGTCAGCCGCTCGGTATTTCCTCCTCCACTCTTCCCGTTCTTCCCACGTAGCTAGTCGTTCGCCTACTTCCCTCATGTCTTGCTCAATACTATCCCTCCTTCGAATCTTCTGCCTTCCCCTTCTTCTTTTTCCTTCCACTCTTGCCCTGTTTACACTCTTCAGGATGTGGTCATCTTCTCTCCATATAACATATCCAAACCATCTCAGTCGCGCTTCTCTGGCTTTCTCCTTGATATTGCTAATCTTCTCAAATTTTCTAATGTCTTCATTTTTTTTGTGATCCAGTAACGAAACTTCACATATCCAACGTAACATTCGCATCTCGGCACTTTCTAACAGTCTTTCTTCTGCTTTCCTAAGTGCCAGTGACTTCATGCCATAAAGTAAAACCGGTCGTATCACGCTCTTATATACTTTGACCTTTAGCTTTACTGACATTCTCCTGTCACAGACCACGCCGCTCACTTTCCTCAATTTGCTCCAAGCCTTGTTCACTTGAGTTACCACTTCCTCTCTGCTTCCTCCACTTGCATTAACGACTGAGTCAAGGTAGGTAAACTTCCTCCACTTGCTTAATGTCCTGTCCATGTCGATCCTTTAATCCTGCTGCATGTTGTCCATCCTTCGACGACACCATGACCTCTGTCTTCTTGCTGTTTACTTTCATGCCTCTTCTTTCTAATTCTCCCTGCCACCTCCATACTTTCTCCTGGAGCTCTTCCTCTGTACTGGCTGAAATGGTGATGTTATCGGCATACAACAGTTCATCGGGGACACCATAACCACGGCGAAAAGAAAAGCCCTGATGCAACCAAACTTCCACTTCAAAAGGCTCTGAGACTCCAGCGCTGCACTGCACTACTGTGTGGCCTCCTTCATAAAGGCTCTTTATCACCCGAACTATTTTCTCTGCGACTACCCTCTTCCTTAAACACCAATATACTAAATCTCTCGGGACCCTGTCGTACGCTTTCTCCAGGTCGATGAAAGCTGTGAAGAGCAGGTTGTTTCCTTCGAGAGTCTTCTCTTGCCTCTGCCTCAGAATGTAAAGAGCATCTGCTGTTCCTTTTCCTGTCATAAATCCGAACTGCATATCGTCAATCGTGATGGTATCTCTTAATCTTCTATCTAAAACTCTCTCATATATCTTCATTCCGTGTCCAAGTAACATTATTCCTCTGAAACCTCCACAGTCCATGACATTGACCTTGCCTTTATATATCGGTACCATAGTGCTCATTTTCCAGTCACTGGGGATGGTTTCTTCGGACCACAATCGATTCAGGAGCTCAGTAATACATTTCGTACCTTCAAGACCTAGCACCTGGAACATCTCCTGCAGCTTTGCATTTCTTTATTCTACACAGCTTCTCTTGCACCTCCTATTCCGTTATTAAGGGTTCTGGTCCTTCAGTCACTTCAGTCAATTCCAGCTCTTCTCTTTCATTTTCAGTGTTTAGCAGCTGTCTGAAATATCTGAACCATCTTTCTCTGATCTCGTTTTCCTGCGTCAGTACCCTACCATCTTCATTTTCAATTACTGCTACATCTCCCATGTCATTCTTTGCTCTGTTTCTGGTTTTCGTGATCTTGAACACCTTACTTTGGGCTTCCTTTGTGTTCAGGCCATCATACCATTCTCGATTACTCTCTGCTCTTCCTCAGGCTACAGCTCTTTTGGCTTCTCGCTTCCTTTCTTTGTACTGAAATACGGCTTCTACACTGTTTTTTATTTTCATATGCTTAAACGCCTCTTTCTTCCTCTTCACAGCCAACTGCATCTCCTCACTCCACCACCAGGTTTCTTTATCAGAAGGCTTCAGTGGTTTCTTTCTTCCGCAGACCTGAAGTGCCTCTGTTGTCAACTTATCTTTCAGTACTTTCCAAAGGCCTTTCCCTGTCATCTCGGCCTCCAGACCTTCTCTCTTCTCCAGCACTCTTCGCTTAAATTTAGCCGATACGCTTTCTTCCTGAAGCTTCCATATTTGTATCTTTCCTCTCCGTCTTATCAATACTTTTCTTTTTTGCCTGATCTTCAAATCCAATACCAGGATTCGATGTTGAGCCACCACTGGTTCCCCTGGTATGACTTTACAATCCTGCACCCACCGTCTGTGGTCACGTCTGGTCAAGAAATAATCAATTTGACTCTGATGTCCTCCACTTTTGTATGTAATGAGATGTCCTTCTTTTTTCTGGAACCAAGTATTCGCTATTAATAGTTCTAGCGCCCCAGCTGTCTCTAGAATTCTTCTACCTCCCTCGTTCCTTTCTCCATATCCAAATGGTCCTTGGTATCTCTCAAAATCTCCACAATCTTTACCAATGTGGCCATTTAGATCTGCTGCAACGACAACAGGTTCTTCAGGTGGAATTCGCCTTTCCACCGCCTCTAGCTCACTAAAGAAAGTATCCTTGTTTTCATTGCTGCATCCTACCTGAGGCCCATAGGCACTGATGACATTCATCATATAGGATCCCATTGCTAACTTAATGCATATAACACGATCGCTGACTCCTAAAACTTCGACGACATTTGCTTTCATTTCTTCACTCAAGATACTATTCACTCCATTCCTTCTTGAATTTTTTTCCATGGTACATCAGGTTATAACCTTCTCCTATCTTCTTGGCTCGGTCTCCTTTCCACTTCGTCTCTTGAACACACAGAACATCAATTCCTCTTCTTTTCATTACATCTGCCATTTCTCTTCCTTTCCCAGTCATGCTTCCAATGTTCCAAGTCCCCACTCTTACATTGATTTTCTTCCCCAGCTTCTTTAGTCGTACTCGGGATCCTTGCGATACCCCTAATCAATTTCTCACAGCGTCCAGGAGGCAGCGCTGCGCGTCGCTTACAGGGAACGCCCTAGCTCCTCCAGAATTACTGATGCCGACATTTTTCATGATTTGATTTTAGCCACTTCTTCAATCCGGCTGGCAGGGCCTGACGGCGACACAGTTATCGGCGATGCACCTAGCCTTTGATGAATCAAGCATCTAGTCACAAGGCAGCGAGGGATTTTAACCCAATCAATTGGTAAGCTTTGGTGAGAGCCGGGGCGTGTCCACACGCAAGTGGACCCTAAACACTGCATCTACGGGAGCTCATCCTCCGGTCATTTAACCCATGACATGTGGGAAATGGTAGTTTGTCTGGCCTCTAATCTTTGACCTGTCTGGCTTGGTTGAACCTGCCAGGAGTACAACTCCCGACAGCATAGCTCTCCGGGTCAATGAGGCACGCAAACCCCTCCGCCACGTTAAGGCACCAGTCGCAACCATGAGGAGGAGAAATACTTGACAAACATTACCACATTCCAATTTCACTTTTGGTAGCGAAATAAGGTGTCCATTGTTTCGTGTGGTGCTATTCTTCAATGAACGCAGAAGTAGCCGTGGAATACTTAAAAAGCGTTCTTTGTGATGACGATGTGTACATATATATAAACCTTATCGGTCCTTCTTTTTCTTCGCGCGTGGCGAAAAAAGGGCCGGAAAAATTGTAAAAATTGGTTATTTTATAAAAAAAACGGCGTTAATTTTCAGTTATTTTTTTGCCTGTACACAGGGCTTGAAATATTTGACTTTGGGCTCATAAATTCAATTAATCGGTGATATGTAATCAGTGACTAAGTTTCTGTTGATGTCAAAAACACGTTATATGTAACAAAATAGTAACCAACTCAATATTAACTATATTTCATAATATAAACAAATAACAAAATTGTTCTTAAATTAACTTCTGAGTTCATTTGACAACGATTTCTATTTCCTGGAAAGGATTTTCACAAAGATTGACCGGGTTAATCGATTTTGAAACAGTGATAGCTTTAGTGATATGTGCTTTCCTGAAACTACACTGTAAAAGATAAACCACTTTGTGGGCAGTCAAGTTGAAAAGATGAAGCAGACATTAGATGTAAACAAAATATTTAAAGAAGAAAGTATGGAAGGTTCAGATAGAGAGGATTTTGTAGACGAAATAGCGATCGAGTCTGATGGCGAGCAGGAAGTTGAAGAAGGGAAGAACACTGAAGATGCTGACAAGAACAAGAACAATGACCTAACCGTGGTGGATTAATTACCACAATTACTTTTTCTTGATTTCCAACGGGATAGAGATGATAAGATGGAATGCCTACGGAATGTAGTTAAGAGAAACATGGAAACACTGAAACTAAGGGAAGGCGCGTGGGAGGATAGAGGAAGTTGGAGGATGCAGTGTCGAGCGACCAGACGTTGCATTGGAAAACAGGCGAAAAGAAGAAGAGATGATAAGATGAACTTGTTGTGAATTGTGTTTATTATCAGCGTATGTAATATCATACGTCAATAAAAAAATAAGAATTAGAAATCATTAACATTGTTCTTACTTTTTTCGGAGGAGTTATTAGCGGCCCTAAATGGCGTTAAGCTAAAATTCGCAGGTAGCGGAATTAGTCCCGGCTTAAAAAGGGCCGACAAGTTTATAGGGTATTATGATATAAACAATCGTATATTTAAGTAATAAGAGCGCTCCGTGTAGTTCTTCTTAAATATAAATCTTGGCAGTTGACATGAGAAATATACTCCATTTAATATTTCATCGTTATCATTCGAAAGATTCTTATTTACAAACACAACCTGAAAACCTCAACTAAAAAATCTACTCAATATCAAAAGGACGGTATAGAGGTGTTATTAATTACACATCACTAGGAAACAAAACAATAGGGAAATGATAATACAAAAGGGAAATTAACTAACAAGAAAACAATGGATACCTGGGAGAGGAAAACGATAACAAAACAATTGTGCGCGATACATGAGGTAAAAGGATGAATCGCTACAAGTTATTTTATTTTCCATTGTTAAGCCAGTTGAAGTTGACTTTCTTTTGAGCTCTCTTGAAAACGATTTCGTTGGCTCGTCGTTCGAATGAATTGATTCGACTTCTTTTAGTCTTCAGGTGGGTTACATTTAACAAGCGGCAGTAAGTGGAAAGCGCAAAGATGACGAAGTTAACCTTGTTTAATGCTGTTTCTGTTGTTAGCAGATGTCTCAGTTTATTTAGTAGCTTCAGTCNTAATTACACAACACTAAGAAACAAAAAATAGGGAAAAGATAATACAAAAGGAAATTAACTAACAAGAAAACAATGGATACCAGGGAGAGGAAAACGATAACAAAACAATTGTGCGCGATACATGAGGTAAAAGGATGAATCGCTACAAGTTATTTTATTTTCCATTGTTAAGCCAGTTGAAGTTGACTTTCTTTTGAGCTCTCTTGAAAACGATTTCGTTGGCTCGTCGTTCGAATGAATTGATTCGACTTCTTTTAGTCTTCAGGTGGGTTACATTTAACAAGCGGCAGTAAGTGGAAAGCGCAAAGATGACGAAGTTAACCTTGTTTAATGCTGTTTCTGTTGTTAGCAGATGTCTCAGTTTATTTAGTAGCTTCAGTCTGCAGCTCATTTTTTTGTAGGTTTTATTGAAATGACTGTTCATATTTATGGAGTTGTCGATCTCCATACCTAAATATTTGTACGTATTTTTGACGTTGATTCATTCGTGTTTGTATTTAATATTTTGTGTTTCTCTTGGCGATGCACTGGACTGTAACAAACAATGCAACTGTTTTCCAAATTCACCAAGAGTCTATTTTCATCGAGTCAGCATCGAGTCAGCGTAAGCGATTTTCCAGGTCACTGTTTAAACCACTTTCAATAGTATCAATATCTTAGTTTGCAGAGAGATCACAACATTATCTGTATATTTAATAATCTTTTACTTACTCAAACGTTCAACAATATTATGGAAAAATAAAACAAAGAGAAGAGACTCAGAGTGGATCCCTGAGAAACACCTGTGTATACCGGTTGTTTCTGAGAGCATACTATTGAAACAGACTTATGTGCCGATTGGACAAATAATTGCTAAACTATTTTAGTTCTGCATCTTTTATTCCATAGCTTTCTGGTTTATGGAGGCGTTTCTTCTCGCTTATGATGTGAAATGCCTTCCTCAGATCTATAAAACAGGTAGCGACAAGCTGACCAGCATCTTCTTCGCTTTTGATTTGTTCAACCAAAGACTTTAAAGAATTCAGTCGACTTCTCTCTTTGAAAGTAACCCTGGAGCTGTGAAAATAGCTTTCCTTCTTTAAGGTATTGCATGACTCGTCCCTGCACCTCTCTTTCTTATATATTTGTTGCGGCGGGCAACACAGGTATTGGGCAATAGTTTTAAAATTCTAATGTTACGTCAGATTTGAAAATAAGTGTCATCTTAGCAGGCGAATAAAACTAGACATTTTCGACATGGAGCAGAGAGAGAGAGAGAGAGAGAGAGAGAGAGAGAGAGAGAGAGAGAGAGAGAGAGAGAGAGAGAGAGAGAGAGAGAGTTTGTGAGTGTTTGTGTGTGTTTGTTTGTGTGTGATGGTATGACAGAAATTATGGTGCTTATAACTATTTTTTTGCTAGTGCCCTGTCCTTTTATTTCATTGTTACAGCTTCAGCCAACTGAGCAAAGCCTGTTTTTATACTCTGTCCACATTATGGGTGCTGCCTAATTGTATGTCTGCCCGAAAATTATGTCAAAATAGACAACTTATTTGAATTTGAATGACTGAAGAGAACAGGCATCAAAGAGGGAACATGGATATCAATAACAAATAAACAAAAACAAAACGATGTCTTGCAACACCTCTACACTCAACAACTTACATCATCCACCAAGGCCCACAGTAATTCTCAACAGGGGTCCACTTTGAATTTTGTAGGGAGTAAAACCAAGGACTTACCAAGCTGATAGGTGCGTTGTCCTTGAATGAAAAATGCTACAGAAAACAGAAGTAGGGTGCCCAGTTCAGTAGCGAAAAATTGCTCTTGACTCCAGTGCTAATGGCATGGTTTGATTATGATTGCATTTTCTTTGTATTAATCTACTAAGCTCTTACGTCAGACAGTTAATCTGTGTGAAGGGACTGAAAAATGCTACAAGAAACTAACTCTGTGACCTGGCTTGTAAAAGGAAAGTCACCAATGAATCCATTGCTGATAGCAGGCCTTAATATTACTGAGCAAAGAAGTGTCTATAAAAATAGCTGAATATTACTGAGCAAAGAAGTGTCTATAAAAATAGCTGAATATTACTGAGCAAAGAAGTGTCTATAAAAATAACTGAATATTACTGAGCAAAAACGTGTCTATATAAATAACTGAGCATCACTGAGCAAAAACGTGTCTTTATAAATAACTGAGCATCACTGAGCAAAGAAGTGTCTCTAAAAAAAACCTCTGAACTTAACTCAATACATGGATGGGTGCCCATTAGGTCTACATGACCTCCCTAGTCTTGTAAGACTGACACATGCATAACAGCCTCTTCTTTCTTGCTAACAATAGAAAATTGTTAAAAATTTTGATTGCATTCAGAAAGGTCACCTTGGAAGTTGCGATGCCATCCGTCTGCACCGTCATTCGCTCGTGGCAATTCAGTCTGTTCGGTGGTTCATATTTCTAAGACGTCGGAAAACAGTGGATCCCAACGGCGTGCATTGTGTCTGAATCTTCCTGAGTGAGTGTCTTCGCAGTTTTCGAGCAAGTCATATGGATTACCATTAAAAATGTGTTTTTGATGTCGTCGGAAATTGATTACACTGATGTTATTTGGAGGGGGAAAGTTTAAGCACAAATCATTCCAATAGCGCCTCTCGATTAAAGCGAATCCTGGTGATCGATTTGCACGATCGCCAGCGAACCACCGAGACGTCAATCTCCATTTCTTCACTAAGAATTTCCTCATCGATGACAGAAATGAAAACAAATATTTTCCTTCAGGCTATGCTAATAGGGAGGCAGTAAAAGGTGTCAGAGCAAGTGGATATAGAGCTGAAGCAGGCAGCTTGGGGGTTGATTTATATCAGTCAAATTCGGTCGTCCAACTACAACAAGCATACAAAACAAACGATTATTTGTTCAAATGGTTCTCCGCCACCGGCAATTTCAAGTTGTCAACAGGACGCAATTATTGTTTATTAATGTAAGAAAACAGAATTAAAAGCTTTTTAACAATGAAATAATAAAGCCTATTCGTTACTAAATTCAATATCATGCCACAGCTTTTTATTTCTATTTTGGCTCGTCTGTTCATTTTTTCGTGTAATTGATCAATTTCATCAATGACACGGATATATGCTCTGGACAAAGCATTTCCATAGACAACAACTGTTTACTCACAGCTTAATAGTAGATTTTCGCAAATTGCAATCCGGACTATTTACGTAACCATTCGCTGGCGATCGCTGAAAAGTTGAACAAAGCTTAACTACTCAGCGAGCAACTGATATAAGTCACATAGTGTGAGCAAATTGAATGCGCATGCTCACTATTCGCTGGTCGTTGGCTTTCGGTGCTGTTCGCTTTAATGGAAATTGCCCATACAGTGCGATGCAAACTCCTGATCGTGACTGTAGCGCTCGTATGTCTAAATTTTCTATGTGCTTTCACATGTTGGAACATAAATGATAAAAGCAACCTTTAATTTCCACCTGACGGTTTACATTACAAGGTGCACTGATTGCACTTCTGAGGAGCTGTGACGTAATGGTTAGTGCAGTTGCACAGTACCCAGGAGGTTTTAGGTTCGATTTCACGCGTGGGCGAGGAGAATTTGGAACTTTACAAAAGAGAAAGCCATTTGTTGGCATCAAGAAGGGCACCCGGCCAAAAAATCCCTCAACGTCAAAACAAAGTCCAAATGAAGGGCACCGTGTGAGCCCCAATTGCTGGGGGAAAATGACGTTAAAACAAAAAAAAAAATGATTGCATCCTTTCAAAATCTAGTAACATGCCGTCAGGACAGTTGCCATTTGCCACATGGCTGAAAAGTTAACGGTTCAGTCGTGTGTGTCCCCTCTGTTATACTTGGAAGTGAAAGAATCTACCACTCTGTTGAGCATGCGCAATATGAACTTGAAAAAATACTTATGAGCAAACATTAAACGTACCATCTGCAATCAGTGCTGAGAATTTGATAAAACTTGCAAACCTAGTTAAGATGAGAATAGTGCAATCGTTTAAAAGCATTTCCTATTCAACAATCAAAAGGAAATCGATTTCCGTTCTATGTCATCTGATTTTGGTGACGTAAGATTGGAATAGCTGTCCGCTTTATGGGAGGTGGAAGTAATTTCTTTCATGACGAAAAGCACGAATATTACGTCAATAGTAACGCACTGATGGCAAATTGACAACAATTTATGAAATGACACTAAACTCATTAGCCAAAATCTATTGAGAAGTATTTGTCATGGTTTCAGGTGTGGATTTCATGCCGACTTTAACTTTTACCACTTCACAGTTTTTTGGATCGTATAACTAATGTCAATCGATGGACCAGCCTGGATCTGTACAATAAAGCATTCCAGAATATCGATGCTGAGGCTTGTTACGCAACAAATTTACATCATTAAAAGTCTATTTTGTTTTTTGAAGACACTAAGCTGACTGTAAGAGGCAGAGTATTTGTACAATGGCCACCAAACTTGGACGAAACCTCCATGGGAACGCAGGGGAGAAAATAGGGGGCACAGCAAGTGACGTCATGAAACCGGAAGTGGCCTTTCTGGCCTGAAATATATAATATGATTAATCATCAAATTTGAAATATTTGAAAGATACTTTTCATATCACAAAAGAATTATATCCAAATTTTTATGATGTAATATCAATTATTGGTATATCATATATGTTACCTTAAGATATAACTCCTACGTGTTTAAAAAAACACCTTTTCTTGGTCACATTTCTGATTTCTTATGGAGTATATTTAATTCCAATAACTATTAACACTATAACTTTTTAATAATATTAGGTATCTTATCACCTATCAAGTCTATGATTTTCTCCCAATATTGCCTGTTCAATAAGAGTATTTTCACACTTACTCAATGGAATATTCTCATAAGGTAAATTAAGCATTTTGTAAAATTCTCTTAGAATCTACTCTAAATTAACAATCCGTTTACGATTATCTGATATTGTGGTAGTACTTGTTTGATCTCTTCAAATATTTTCAGTATTTCATCTCCTTGATTTGAGTCACATTAAATAGTAGTTTTCAGAATTGATTTTAAATATCAAATTTTGAAATTTCGATCTTTCAAAAATTCTAGATCTATTTTCATAGTAATCAATATATTCACCAACATAATTGTATCCAAGCACAATTAACACACACAATCATACCATCATTGTTAATTACTGACGGTTCATTACCACAACTTTGTTCACAAGATTTTTCCATTTGTTTACTTACAGATTCTTGTATCTGTTCAACAGATCCATGTATTTGTTTATTACAAAAATCACAAGTGATTTTACCCAGATCGATTTGCACTTTATTCATATCAATATTGCATCTACTTTCTTTTTTCTTATCAATGTGTTCTATAATAAGAATATCTAATATGACTTAATATAAGTTGATTAATTACTAGACGATTTAACTACTAGATGACATAAAATGACTGACAAAGATGATTGAAATAAGATGATTGAAATAGGCTGATTGACATAAGATGGTTGTCATAGGCTGACTGACATAAGATTGACAGAGGTTGACTGATATAAGATGATTGACATAGGCTGACTGACATAAGATGATTGACAGAGGTTGACTGACATAAGATGATTGAAATAGGCTGACTGACATAAGATGATTGAAATAGGCTGATTGACATAAGATTGAAAGAGGTTGACTGACATAAGATGATTGA
>RDPX01000091.1:1904790-1918950 GCA_003991215.1 Morbakka virulenta | reverse complement strand
CAACTGGCGGAGCACGACTGGAATTTTGTGTGACAGGAGAGTACCGGTCAAAGTCAAAGGAAAATTATACAAAACAGTAGTAAGGCCTGCAATGCTGTATGGACTAGAGACAGCTCCTCTAACCAAGAGTCTTGAGAAGAAAATGCAAACAGCAGAAATGCGTATGCTGAGGTGGTCCCTTGGAGTCACAAGAAAGGACATGATCAGAAATGAAAGGATCAGAGGCACCATCGGGATATGTGACATCGCAGGAAAGCTGAGAGAGACACGGCTAAGGTGGTATGGACATGTGCAAAGGAGGGAGGAGGATCACATTGCTAAACGGGTGCTGAACATGGAGCTGCCTGGCAAGAGAAAGCAGGGAAGGCCAAGGAGGAGATGGAAAGACTGTGTGGGAGATGACATGAGGGAACTTGGCTTGACCGAGAAAGACGCACGTGACCGACTCAAGTGGAAGAAGTCAATTCGCTGTGGCGACCCCTGAAAAGGGAAATGCCGAAAGAAGAAGAAGAAGTAGAAGGAAGTAAAAAGGATTGAAGACTTTAAATACCTAGGGCCACCTTGCAGTGTGATGAAGACTGCAACAGGGATGTGAGAAAGCGAGTGCAGGCTGGATGGAGTGGTTGGAGAAAAGTAACGGGAGTGCTGTGCGACAGAAGACTATCTCCTGAAGTAAAAGGAAATGTTAACAAGACAGCAGTGAGACCAGCATTACTGTATGGATATGAAACAGCGGCAACAACCCAAAAGCAAGAAACTGAGCTCGAAACTGCAGAACTTCGGATGCTCTGGTGGTCACTCGTGGTTAAGCGGCCGGGCAGAATTCTGAATGAATATATAAGGGGTAAGGCTAACGTTAAGAGATTGAGAGACTGCAAAGAAAAGCAAGGCTCAGATGGTTTAGACATGTGGCTAGGAGAGAGAGGAAGAATATGTTGGTAGGAGAAAGTTGGCCATGCATGTGCCAGGAAGAAGAATGCGAGGAAGACCAAAGAGGAAATACATGGATGTGTTAGCAGAGGACATGAGAGTAGCAGGAGTACAAAAAGAGGATGCAGAATACCGTGGAAAATGAAGAAGAATGATCCGCTGAGGCGACCCCTAACGGCAGCAGCCGAAGGTCAAAGGAGAAGAAGAAGAGAAAAAAACAACGGAAGTAACAGAGGTGATTTAAATGACAGAAACGTCTAGCAACGTTCTCGATTTTTCTTGCATATGAGTTTAAAGCTAAAGAGCATTGATCAAATCTATTTAACTACCTACCCGTACAACCTATTAAAAAAAATAATTTAAAACAAATGTTAATTCAAATATTCCCCTCGTTTATGACATTGTTCAGCTATTTGTGGTAAAAGTTGGATATTCTCTTCTATTTTTTCTGTCGGCGCACACATCGCCACTGACAGTTTCCTATGGCGATGACTGTTTGAGTACAGATCTTCAAGCACCAAAAACATTTAAAAATGTTTTTGGTGCTAGTACGATTATTTTTTCGACTATTTTTTCATATAAATATATATATATATATGTCTTTCACCAGCAAGTCCTAAACACCCAACACACTTTAGTACAAAGGGTTATATGTCTTATTTGATACTTTTTCTTTGTACTTCTTTTAAATCAATAAAAGCGAACACAGTAGAATGCCACTTACAACGTGGAAACTAATTGGAAGTAATACTTCGAGCAACGTGGCCAGGGAGTGAACGGAGAACCTCTTGCATATAAATCTGCTGACTAAAAAGAGGAAATCTAAAACAATGAGATTATTTGCAATAATGTGATTTCTGGCCATGAAAAAGAAAAGGTTCCCCCACCTACCCCCACACACAAACACACACACAAACACACACAGTAACTACTCATTACAATACACCACGCCACTGCAGCTATAGCCACAGGTAGGAAAAGGATACTACTTATAAAAAAAATTGTAGATAAAACTGATAAAATAAAGCGAAAAATCATTTTAGCCCTCGATGATATCCCAAAAGGGACTTCTTTGTAGGTCAAGTATGCATGCAGCCAAGAATAAATGACTCCAAATCCGAAGCACAGTATGGCCCCAATCATATGGACAACGAGAACGCTCGATTCCTTGATTCAGAAAATAAAATATCAATAAAGTAATTAATATTACTGGCGAGTTCAATATTTTAAAAAAATAAATAAGTTAAAAAAAAACAGATTTAGAATAACGCTTTCAAAACAGGTTTAGAGTAACGCTTTCAAAACAGATTTAGAGTAACGCTTTCAAAACAGGTTTAGAATAACGCTTTCAAAACAGGTTTAGAGTAAAGCCTTCAAAACAGGTTTAGAGTAACGCTTTCAAAACAGGTTTGGAATAACGCTTTCAAAACAGGTTTAGAGTAAAGCCTTCAAAACAGGTTTAGAGTAACGCTTTCAAAACAGATTTAGAATAACGCTTTCAAAACAGGTTTAGAGTAACGCTTTCAAAACAGGTTTAGAATAACGCTTTCAAAACAGGTTTAGAATGACGCTTTCAAAACAGGTTCAGAATAACGCTTTCACAATAGGATTCTGAATAACGCTTTCAAAACAGGTTTAGAGTAACGCTTTCANTTCAAAACATATTTAGAATAACGCTTTGTAAAACAGGTTTAGAGTAACGCTTTCAAAACAGGTTTAGAATAACGCTTTCAAAAAAACAGGTTTAGAATAACGCTTTCAAAACAGGTTTAGAATAACGCTATCAAAACAGGTTTAGAATGACGCTTTCAAAACAGGTTCAGAATAACGCTTTCACAATAGGATTCTGAATAACGCTTTCAAAACAGGTTTAGAGTAACGCTTTCAAAACAGAGTCAAGAAAGCAGGTGGCTATGAAAGCCTTAAGGCACAGTACCAATGAAATTCTTTGTAATCTTTAGTTTCATCTTTTAATCATAATAATTGTCTTTCTGTATATAAACATTGCTTCAAATAAAAAACTGAATTTTCCAAGTATTATACAACAAAATTCGATGAAATCTTAAAACGTATGAAAAGAAATAAAGCTGATCAGCAATTTGTATTTCGTAAAGAGCGAATAACCGAGCTACCAGCAACACTATTTACTGATGATATTGGAAGATATATTGATGCTAAAATCTCGTTTGGTGTATTTTTATTGACTTCAGAAAAGCTATTAATACACTTTTTCATTCAAAATTGCTATTAAAGCTATCTGACTATGGAATTGTTGATACTGAAAAAGAGTGGTTCACAAGTTACTTGTTCAAACGTCAGCAACTACAACAATCAAAGCTCAAAGTCCAACTACAATATTCAAAGCTCTCATCCATGCCCTAGTACGTTTGGAGTGCTACAGGGGATCATGCTAGGACCCATGCTCTTCTTGCTACATGTGAACGACGGTATCATTAACTATAACAAAGATTCCAAAATAATCAAATTTCCTGATGACATGGTTTTGTATTTTGCAGGTAAAGATTTGAAATGGGTTGAACAGGATTTTTAATAACAGAGAAAGCAAGAGAAGCAAGGTTAAGATGGCATGGACATGTAACGAGAGAAAATGACAATATTTTGAAGGTAGTATGGCAGGCACCAGTATCAGGAAGGTCGAGTAGAGGGCGACAAAAGCTTGGGCTGAGGGACGTCATAGAACGAGACATGAAAGAAGTGGGAGCGAGAGAAGGAGATTGGGAAGATCGAGTCAAGTGGAGAAAAAGGTGTCAAGAAGCTGACCTCACAGATGTGGATGAAGGCCGAAGAAGAAGAAGAACTGGATTTTTCTGCAGAAATTTCCGCTTTAGCTTCCTGGTTCAGTGAAAACGAAGTAATCATAAATTCAAAAAAATAAAAAAAACCCTAAAATCATGCCTTTTAGAACAGGGAAAAGATTTTCAATGACACGAAAAAGCTTAAATGGCAAGTATAAAGACAACAGTCAATGTTACCTGAGGCCATTTTGTATTTCTATAAATCTATCATTCACTCTTGCATGAAATACTGTGGCTCAATTTGTTGCATCTCGTGCGTCTCGCTTCCCTTAACGTTTCAACATCCTTATACGGTAGTTGTTTCTCGTTGGAATAAATCTCTTTATGAATGATTGTAGTTTTTTCCCTCGGACTGCAAGATTTTGGAACTCTGAGTGTTTTCCCATGAGATCTGAGTGTTTTCCCATGTAATATGATTTGAATGTTTTTACGTCTATGGTTGTCTTATCTTTTGGCTTAACCTTGTTCTTTATTTTCGTTTTCTTCTCAAAGAACTGGGTGCATTTTACTACAGTCCTGCTGAATGGCGACTCTTTTTAGGCAGTTCAAAATACAATCTAGAGTGTGTTCTTCTACGTACTGCCAATGTTTATGGAGCAGTACCTGTCGGTCACTCAGTGCATTTGCGCGAAGACTATGATGATATGAGAATGGTCATGGACTTATTAAAGTATCACGAGCACAATTGGATCATTTGTGTAGACTTAAAAATGGTCAGCTGGTTTTTTCCCTGTCATTTCTTCACAGTTCCATAACACCTGGTAGCATTATGTTTTGTATGGTTGTCAACCAATTAATAAAAGGAAGAAAAAATAGAAGTGATTTTGTAGCATAAATTAGGGCATATAACCAATCAAAGCAAACTGAAGTTTGGTTTGGTTGGCTTTTCAGTATTGTCCCCTAGTGTCATCTGCAGTAGCAAAAACTCTGGAGCTTTATATTCTTTGGCTACATACAGGCACACACTTACTGCCAAAAATTGCTATGGGTTTTGTGTCCAGTGGAACATTTGGCCCATTAAAATGCCCAGCTTATTATATTCAAACAAACGAAGAATATTAAACATACAGCCACACACACACACAAACTTACTTTTGTGTCTATTAAATGGTGTCGCAGTTAACCTTCTCCTTACCTGAAAGTTGGCCACAAGTAGGATCCCGATAAAGGTTAAAAACCCAAAAAAGAGCGCGACATCATTAAGCATAACTGCAAGCGAAGACTCAACATAGCTATAGTCTGCAAAATGCCGATGTCTGATGAACATACAAGTCATCGCTGAAGGAAAAGAAAACAAAATAAAAATATATCAGGTAAAAATGGTAAACAAAAAAACCCCAGCACTCATAGTTTCTTGCTGCAAATGTACCGCATGGTAGAAATTTACTCTGTGCGTACAGCGGGGTTGACAGAGTATGGAGTGGCAGAGTGGGGGAGTCGCTGGGTGTGGGACAGTGACTAGGTGTGGGAATTGGAGGTAGTGCTGGAATTGGAGGTAGTGTTGGAATGCGAGGTAGTGCTGGAATGGGAGGTAGTGTTAGAATGAGAGGTAGTGTTGGAATGGGAGTGGAAAGGAGAGTGGAAGAGAGAGAAAGAGAGAGAGAGAGAGAGAGAGAGAGAGAGAGAGAGAGAGAGAGAGAGAGAGAGAGAGAGAGAGAGAGAGAGAGAGAGAGAGAGAGAGAGAGAGCGAGGGAGAGAGAGAGAGAGAGAGAGAGAGAGAGAGAGAGAGAGAGAGAGAGAGAGAGAGAGAGAGAGAGAGACGGACAAACAGAGGGAGAGAGAAAGGGCGAGTGAGACGGATAGACAGAGAGAGAGAGAGAGAGAGAGAGGGAGGGAGGGAGAGAGAGAGAGAGAGAGAGAGAGAGAGAGAGAGAGCGAGAGCGAGAGAGAGAAAGAGAGAGAAAGAGCGAGAGAGAGACATACACACACAGAGAGAGAGAGACAGACAGAGAGAGAAAGAGAGAGAGAGAGAGAGAGAGAGAGAGAGAGAGAGAGAGAGCAGATTGAAGGAAAGGTTTAATATCCAACAACAGAATCCAAGCCCCCTCTCTCAACTAAGATGCTGGGGTTTCATAATCTTACAAAGCCATCTTGGACACTTTTACGGTTACAATGTGCAACGAAATCAAATTAAATGTGTAAGAAAATTGCCGTAGTTATAAGTATGGCAATAAGCAATATGTATAAAGAAACAATATACTGCTTTCTTATTTCTGCCAGTAAATGAAGAACTTCTCTTCTTTGGCGTGTAGTATTTTGTTCAACAGTTTCGAAAGTAGAAGTTGTACACAAGTGATCAAATACTGCATTTGTGAATATATGCGCTCATAAAATCCAATGTTTATCACAAGCTCTAGGAACATTTCAATGCTGAAAGATGGGAAATTTTCAAAATCGTTTTTAGTTACCTGAACCAGCACCAATACAAAGAAAGAAACCAAAAACACTACTTTCTGGTTGTCTCGATCCAGTGTCACTAAAAACAGCGGGAATAAAATATATAATAATGAGAATTATGTGACAATCTCAAAGCAAAGACAGGAGAATTACTTCGAACAGCACTAAAAAAAAACCTCTGAAGCCATCAATACTCATCATTATCATGTGACTGATCACGTGGCTTACGTTGGAAAGCGTGAGGGTGATTATACTGTAATCGCCCTAGTTTTTCGTAATCAGGCTGTCAATTACACAAAGTAAATTCGTAGCAATGCATTTCATAAAATATCGTACGATAAATTTCAAGCCAATCAGAATGCACTATTTTGTAAACAATTCATATGATTGGTTCCAATAAATTTTGTAACGAATAAGACTATCGGCATTATTTTTCGCTGATATTTTTACCTTAAGTGACAATTTTGTCCTATAATTAATTAGGAATAAGATGTTTTGGGGGGTAACTTTGAATTAATAATCCCTTGTTTCGTTCCTAAAGTTTAAAAAAATGGCTGTCACTTCGTTCAAGCGATTTTTAAATTGTAGAAATGAAACTCGGGTTACTAATCCCAAATCACTCTCAAAACCATATTATTACTATCAGATATAATTTCTATCACTCGTTGATCTTATAATTCATATTCTTGAATTCATGTAAATATAAAACAAATGAAAATATGCATCGAATGATCTCCAGTTTTAATTAATTAAAGATGTCACTACCACAATTGGCCACAAAGTCTTGCATTTAATCACAGCTTTTCATCATTTATGCTAATCATTTGAAGCTTCAAAACGGTGAATTCGTGTTGTTAACATATAAACTACCTAATTGTGGCGACTCTGTTAATATAATATTAAAGGTTACGGTACAAAACACGTGATGAGGAAAAACTCAAGAAAACCCTTAATTTCCAGTGGGTATCACTAACTTGGGTGGCGTTGGGCGAAAAGCCGTCGAGATAGATTTTGCAGGCAAGATGCCTTTGGGAAGATTCTTTGTGCTTACCAAAGAAACTGTATACAGTTGAACCTTGATTATCCAAACACCGATTATCCGAATTTCGGATTACCCGAACAAGATCTTCCGGTCTGGGTAAATATTTACGTAAACGTGTGTTCTAACGTAAATACATTTGCATGTATATCGAGTAAGGTGTCGTTTGTTTACGGATAATCAGTAATCCGACAAACAGGTATCCGAACAAATTGCTTCCCGTCCCTCTTGTTCGGATAATCAAGGTTCAACTGCACACGCTCCAGTCAGAGAGAACTGTAGATACAATGGTGTCCATGGAAGAAAGACCCAGAAGCAACAGCCCCCTCCCCCCCCCCCAACAAATTGTATTCGTACACCTATATGAACAAAAAAAATGTTTTTGCTTTAAAATATCCTATAACGCAACAACAACAACAAAGTGCCTGAATAGAGTAAAAATTTAAACCCGGCTTTCTTTATTCTATATTTTTCCGACGGTATTTATTTTTTCCCTGAAGCTCTGTGAAACGATTCTCTGCATAAAGTGGTACCAGTAAGAATTAGTGGCATCATTTTCGCGCATTGTTTTCTTTGACCCTATTTCAGGGCAAGATTTTTCAGTTTTGTCTCAATTTATGAGATCAGTTTTGTTATGAGCAGACCCGGTGCTCTGCAACTATCATCTGAAACTTGAAATCAGAATGAAATTTTACAATACATATGTCTGAAGTAGGTTGTGTTACTGCTGTGAGACCTGGACACTGGCCCAAACACAGTATGCCAAGATTCAAAAGCACATATTCAATTTTTGAGACGTATGGTTCGTGGCGGAATGGCAAGAATATCATCAAAAAAGGAGTTCGAGTTAGCGAAAAGTGAAAATGATAGGGAGAAAATAAACTGGGGTTGGAAATACACCAATGCGAATATATTGACCAAAACAAAATCAGTTTCATTGACAGAGTATATAAGAAATCAGAACAGACAATGGGTTTCACATGTTGCACGAGCATCTAACGACACCTTGACAAAAAAGGCTCATGTTCGTCGACGAGTAATGTAGGAGAAGAGGCAACCGTAATAAGACAGTGATAAGACAGTGACAGTGAACTTTACTGATGGGTTTGGTGACAGCTGCTTTTAGGATATACTTTGCCATGGCATCATGTTTTAGTGGTAAGTAATATGGAGGCGACATCTGGACTTGGATGTCAGACGATTGATATCCTCGACATCAGCTTTACAATGGAGAATTTATTGTCTGTTGTGGGTGTCTCCCCTGAGGTTATCTGTCTTTTCCTATGAAGATATTTTCTTTATATTTCTTGGGCTTGTATCGTATTAATTTAGCCTTCAAATTACATTATTACTGTCTCGGTTTAGCTTGTTGTTCGCTTTATATTATATTAATAATTTCGTCCTGTGAGAGCTCTCTGTGTAAATGGTCATTCATTTTGTTGTTGGTGATATATTGTATCTATCTACTTTTGTTCTGCTAATATGGTACTTGCCTTTATCGCTGTCTGGACGGCAGATGTCATTCACAGTAAGGTCTTTCCTAGTATTGCCATCAAATTGTTAAAAAACATCAATTGACCCATCTGGGATTCCCGCAGCAGGTGTTATGACTGGTGCAGCCAAAGTGTCATGAGCGATCACAGTTCAGAAGAAAAGGTTTTCTGTAGTCATCAGCAAAGTATCAACATTATAACAAGACAAGATGGCAACGCACGGTGCGGGGTCACGCTTCTATTATTTGTGTTAAACTTTTTCACTGTAAAAAATCCAAGTTTGATCACAGTTGATGGTATTGGTTGCGCTTTTGGTCTTACTAATTTATATACCACTGAAATGGATGGTTGTTATTCTTCGTTATTATTCTCCGAGATACGAATTGAAGAGAATGTTCCTAGAAACTTGTTGTTTATATTATTGATAATCTCTGGCGATATAGAAGTCTGTCCAGGCCCAAGATTTACTTGTTATTCTTGTACGAAAACGAAAAGGAAAAATCAAAAGTATTCAAGCTGTACTACATGCAATAATGTCTGTCACCTGAAATGTTTACATGACAAGTTATACTCTCGAAACGAACTCTTATTTTGTTTAGCTTGCTATCAGCAGGAAATCGGACGTAAAAATGCAGAACCAGTTGCTTACGAACATAGTAATTCTTTTAAGTCATTTTTGAAATCAAGAGGTATGAAAGTTATACATCAAAATCTTAATGGCTTACTAGGAAAGATTGATAGTTTAAGACTTATATTATTATCACAAGAAATACATATTTTCTGTGTCACAGAAAGTCACACAAACGTCTGTTAATAATACACAGCTTCAAATTCCGGGGTACACTATCGAACGCAAAGATCGAAGTAATGGTCCTCATGGTGGCGTTGTTTGCTATATTCGAGACGACCTTGAATATATTAGGAATTATGATCTAGAGCCTGACGGAATTGAAGTTATCTGGCTAGAGATTAAAGTACCAAAATCAAGCTCGATATTAATTTCATCGCTTTACAAACCCCCCGATACCTCTAAATACATCGACAGAAATTTTGGAGAAAAACTTGACTAAATGCTTGCAATTGCTCTCGATAAAAACAAAGAAATTATAATCACTGGAGATATAAATTGCAATTACCTTGTGCCTAGAGATCAAGCTGATATTAAATCTATATTTAACCTGAATGGTTTGAAACAGATTGTTAAACAACCTACTCGAACAACTCCTATCAGTAAAACATTAATTCATGTTTTTATAGTGAACAATGAAAGTAAAATTGCAAAATTGATTATTGATCCTAACTGCTTTAGTGACCACGATCTCATAGGAATTGTATATAAAATGCATGTCCAGAAGTATCCTCCACGTCATATTTTTGTTCGCAACTACCGAAATTATAACAAAGATCAATTTAAATCAGCTGTCCGCAACGCACCTTGGGAAAGTTGATTTCAAAAACTTTAACGATGCTTGGAACTCCTTTATGCTAGTTTTAACATCTGTCATTGATCAACATGCACCAACAATTAAAAATCGCATTAGAGGCAAGAAAAATAACTGGTTTAATAAAGAAATCAAGTCTAAATTGAACTCAAGAGATTATTTCTTACCACGAGCTAAGAAAACAAATGATATAGCTTTCTGGAATTCGTATAAACGACTACGAAACAAAGTCACTTATCTCATCCGCCAAGCGAAAGCAAATTTTACGAGATCGCTCTTAAGAGAAAATAACAATAACCCACGACAGTTTTGGAAGCTAATCAAAAAAACTTTTCCAGCGAAAAACACTGAGCAACCAAGTAAAGTGACAAAGTTGGAAAGGATGATATCAGTGAAAAATCACAAATAGCAAATGAATTCTGTAACTTTTTTTCGAGTATCGGTAAAAAGTTGGCGGGGACTATTGTCACTCTTAGTGATACTTCGTGGAAAGTATTCAACGGTTTCAAGTACGAAATATTAATTTGGAAAACAAAATATTTGAGTTTAAGTTAGTCGAAATATCTGACGTTTTGAAAATTCTCAAGAACTTACGAAGCTCTAAAGCGGCTGGTCCAGATAATTTACCAGCAACATTGATTAAAGATGAAGCTGAGGAATTAGCAGCACCTATTTCCTTTCTTATCAACATCTCATTCCAGATGGGTGTCTTTCCAACTGTAGAAAAGTCAGCAAAAGTAATCCCGTGTTTAAGTCAGGGAAAAAGAACCAGTTTACAAATTACCAACCAATATCTGTGTTAAATGTTTTATCGAAAGTAATTAAAAAGTTACACACGAACAACTATCAAATTATCTACTGACACCTGCTCAATTCGGTTTTCGTCGCAACCGTTCTACGAAAAATGCTGTGGCACAACTTACAAATAGCATCCGTCAAAATATGGACCGTAAACGACACATTGGTGTCTTGTATATGGACTTCTCCAAAGCATTCGATACCGTAAACCATTCGTGCATCCTACATAAATTACCATTCTATGGGATCTCCGGGGTAGAACTAAGTTGGTTTACCGATTATTTATTTAACAGAGATCAATTTGTTATTTTTGATGGAGTATATTCGAGTTCTTAAAAAATTACCAACAGTGTCCCTCAGGGATCAATTTTGGGTCCATTGCTGTTTGTCATACTTATCAATGACATTCAATTCCAGTTAAGTAAATGTTCCATCCTAATGTATGGCGATGATACAGTCATCTTTTATTCATCGGTTTCGATTAAAGACATTGAAAATACTATCAATATGGAAGCTGAATTACTCCAGTTATGGATCAAAGAGAATTGTCTAGTATTAAACCTAAAGAAAAATAAAACGGAATTCGTTCTCTATGGGTGCAGAGCTGCCAAAGCTGAATGCAACATCACAATAGATCATACAACCATTAACCAACCATCCTCATATGAATACCTGGGTGTAACTTTAGATAAGTCTCTAAACCTATCACATCACTTTTCAAAGCTGCAAAGAAAATTGGTACAAGAATTAGACTGCTTCAGAAAACCCGACAACAGTTATCCCCATCTGTAGCAGAAAGGATCTATAATTCAACAATTAAGCCAATTTTTTTCTACTGTTCTTATGTCCATCTCGGCCAAAGTAAAATATAGTCTGATCGCTTCGAGAGTCTCAACAACAAAGCTAAACGTATTGTTGGTCAAAATGCTTCAGACTGGCCATCAATTATGCTGCAAAAGAAACGAAAACTTGTTGTGGACGTCTTCAAATCCATCAATAACCTCAAAACCATCGACAACGTCAAGTTTGAGAAAATTGCCCATAAAATTGGTACACGAGGAAATATGAACACTCTTAGACTACCAAAATGTAACACCGAAGCCATGAAAAAGTCAACTGCTTATCAAGGTGCTGTCGTGTTCAACCAACTTCCAGGTAACGCACGGTGTCAAGAGTCTATTCTCAATTTTAAAAAAGTTGTTAATAATTTTAATTTCTAACTGTTTTTCTATTTTAAAATTTTTCATTTCATGATAATTGATTAAATTTCTTTATTGTTTACATTCTACGTTTTGAGAATTTGATGCCTTACATTTCAGTTGCTTTGAATTAAATGTGTGCCAAGTGCCTTATGCCTTTTTCATGGCAAGTATCTAATGCTTTTTGCCTTAATTTGGAATTTAGGTTCTGTTTGTCTTATCTATTCTTATTTTGCAATTTTTTAATTTGTTATTCAGGTCCTTTGTTGATAACAGAAATTGTATTTTCTGAAATAGTCAACCTGGCTAAATAAAATAATAATAATAAATAATAACCCCTATTTTTATCAGTTTTCTGGGTCCAAGTTGCAAAATATTAGTAGCCACAAAAATTCTTTAATTCTTTCTGTATTATTTGGGTATTAATCTTTGCCACACTTTATCAAATTTGAAAATGTTGTGCTAAATTCGATTTTCGATTTTCAATTTTCACTTTCTGCTTGATTGAATTTAATCAAAAGTTTAAATATAGCTGAAACCCATTTTAATAATTTTGTTGACAGATGAAACACCTATATCAAAAATGAATTTTGAAATACACTACTTAAAATTTTAAAATAGTATGTTTTTCAAATTTTAGCTAAATGTTTGAAAGAAGCCCATCAATCTTTGTGATACTTCATCGAATTTGAAAATATTGTGCTATTTTTAGTAACTTTTTTTGTTTTAAGGGGCTGTTATAGGAAATATCGTCATCTGTGGCTAATATTTGTAGCATTCTCTTTTTGTGATTCGATTATAGGGCCAATTTTAACACGCGAGTAAGTGCATTTGTCTCACCGAACTCCATCCCAATATTTTAAAAAATTACTCACAGTATCTAGTTGATTTATTACCGTCATGATAATTGTGGCGTACAGTTTTAAATCATCAGATAACAATTTTGAATATGACTGTTGAGATGATTTTTACTCTTTGCATACCCTTCGAGTGACCATATGAGGTAGTAAAATCGGTTTAGGGTTAGGTAAAAAAGATGACTGACAAACTGTCTCCTTGAAATACCCCACGTTGAAACATTAGTAAATCTGGTATTATGGATTCATTTTCACTTCAGGTGTAGTACAATATACGAAGATTCACTATGATTTTTAATTGCAGTAATTACGTGCTGAGGAAGTTTTGCAAAAAATAGGGGGATGCGGCCACTAGCACTGACGGATGAAATTGTACACCTTTTTGTAATGAATGCACCTGAACAAACTTCTATCATAACACTCTTGTTAATACGGAGTTTCTTCACGGTGCTTAAAACAACTTTCTTATCTGAAGTAATTCTTTTTTATTTGCTCCATCGAACAAAGGTGCGGTTTTTTTCTGCCGATACTTATGGGCAAGCACAAATATAGAGGGAAATTGCTCTCCCGTGCTTCTTCTTGGCCAAGTGCCTACTCTACTTACAATACATCTACAATAAACGATACAGTTAACGTTTCATAGCGTGATGTTTTTCAACAAATTCGTCGAATACTGTGGTAACATTGTTGTTGATCTTTTTGCAAGCTTTTGTAGAAACGAATCGGTCTGTTACTTAATTTTGAATGTGTTATTGACAGATTCAATTAAATTTGGTCACAAGATCTATTTTTATTGGATGATATGGGAAGTCTTCCGTACGTTTTTTTTTCGTAATAGAGTGATAAACGTAGATTACTTACATTGAGGTAATTTTCCTCAATGCAAGATATATCATGTTCCATTGACTCAGTTCTATTAATCTGATCTTAAGTTACAATTGATGGACCAGGAAATAACTCTGATGGCACGTAAACCTTACATTTTTCAATTCCAGTATTTAGGCACAGAGGTTTATATACGAGAAATGAGATGATTTCGAATGTAGTTCATTTTGAATGTGTTATTGAAAGATTCTATTACATTTGGTCACAAGATCTATTTTTATTGGATGATATGGGAAGTCTTCCGTACGTTTTTTTTTCGTAATAGAGTGATAAACGTAGGTTACTTACATTGAGGTGATTTCGA
>RDPX01000091.1:1882433-1899549 GCA_003991215.1 Morbakka virulenta | reverse complement strand
ATCTATCTATCTATCTATCTATCTATCTATCTATCTATCTATCTATCTATCTATCTATCTATCTACCTATCTATTTCTCTATCTATCTGTCTATCTATCTATCCATCTATCTATCTATCGATCTATAGCTGGTGCGAGATAAAAATAATCACAGTAATACATATTAAACATTGGTAAAGTGAAATACAAAATATAGCTTGCAATATAAGAGTTTAAAGTTGTACTAAAATAAAACTTATTCATGTGACAAATGGCCAAGAGAAGGATTTATTTGTCCACTCATTCCTTTTTTCGTAGAAAGGCTGTACCTTGGGAATCTATGATGAGATTATCACGATATTTCATGTTGACACCTCTGTCTTTTCTTTACAGGAAACCTTAAGAAACCGTAAGACTTTAAGTGCAGTGTTTACTATGTGAACTTACCTTATGTACGGAAAAAGAGCACTCACATGGCCAAGACTCACTGATATAGCATAACTGTTGCATTTTCCATGAAATAAAGGCAAAAAATAAAAGTCAAATTAAACACCATATACAATCAAATCTAACACAATATACTACAATTTCTTGAGTTGTAAATTAACCAAAACATCACCAATCAAACCAGAATACCCCCAAATACATAAACTGAATCATTTCATTATTTTGTATTTTATATGGCTCAGTAATATATCACAAAGAAATATGTATATATACACACATAAGGTAAAACATTAAAAGTAAGAACTATGATTGCAACTAATAGTTTTACGATATTTCGATCATCAGTCCTGCTTGATGATGACTGCCTGATCGAAATATCGTGAAGCTATTAGTTGCAATCATAGTTCCTATTTTTCGTGTTTCACCTTATGTATATTGCTCTAATTTGCATAAAGCACTTTTTGATACGAATACACAAAATTACACAAATATATATATATATATATATATAAACACATATCCATACATATTTCAAAGTTAAATTTACTATAATTCTGATGATTTAGAGATGCCAAGCATGATGGATCCAATAAATACTGATCAAGTTATGAGAATGACAAATCAATTTTTTTCTATGTTGCATTAAAAAGGTGGAATATTACAAAATGACAACAACTTATGATAATACTGTTAAGGTCAGAGCTTGGATATTCTAATTGTTAAAAAGGCCTACCACTTCATTTTGACTGAAGGGTAAACAGATTCTAAACTAATTCAATCTTAACTCTCTTCTTCTTCTTCTTCTTCTTCTTCTCTGACTTCTTCTTTGTCATGGGTCGTCGTGGCGAATATGGCAACTCCACTGTGTACGTTTCTGTGCATCCTCCCTCTTGACCCCCTCCGCTGCCAAGGCTTCTCTGATGTTGTCCTTCCATCTGCGCCTCGGTCTCCCTCGTCTTCTTCGTCCTCGTATCTCCATCTGCATGCATCTCTTTCCCACATACTGTCCATCTCTTCTTTCAACATGCTCAAACCATCGTATCTGATATTCTTGCAGCTTCTTGGAGGCTCCTGCAACGCCCAAGCCTGTTCTGATCTCTTCATTTCTGAACTTGTCTAAATCTAGACTCAATGTTTCCTAAATTAGTAAATGGGCTTGGGTTGTTTCTTTATCAAATAAAGCCTTCATCTTACAGTTAAAACTCCATCATAAAATGCTTTTCGTTGATGCTGTCAAATGGTACCACCATGGGCCAGCAAAGATCATAAAAAATAAGGATTTTGAAATAGAAGAGGTTTTAACATTCACATTACGTGATGCATACCCTGGACATTCACAAGAAGTCAATAAAGTGCCACATCTCTGATATAATCACTCCCTTTAAACAATATCATGGTCTACATGCAAACAGTGGCTGACTGCAGTGAATTGAAAACACACTTGGAAATATCCAACCTCAAAAGAAATCTTGTTATATCTATTTTGATAAGTCCATTTTTACTGGCCTGTAAGATCTGTTTAGAAAAGTTGCAATTAAAAGAGAAGTGTACATCTGCTGAGAAAAAGACACTTTACCCTAACCCGGATAGTAAGAAAAGTTCTTATGGATTCAGTTACGTCGAATTTATTTTCTGAAATAAACTTTACAATCTTTTTTCTTCACGTATTTCTCCTGTTATTCACAGTCAGAAGAATTACTTATGCGAACAACATCTTACAAAACCAGATATCAATAGCGATTATATAACATCTGCTGCTTCAAGCAAACATGAAAAGCGTCATTGCCCATCAATAGAACAAAAGCAACTCAGGGAGAGTCCATGGCTTGTCCTTGCGGTTGAAGATGTAATAGGATGGCCGGATTGAAGTTTCACTACATTTTGCAAGAAAATAATAATAATAATAATAATAATAATAATAATAATAATAATAATAATAATAATAGTCCTGGGTATTGACATTAAACTGCATCCGGTTGTGGAGTTTCGACGTGGGCGAATGAGGTTACCCTTTGCCACAACTACCTCCAGGTCACCCTTTGACAAGGTGTAGCACCTGTCAGCCTACCCCGAGACTTTAAAGTACCGAATTGGCATCCGGCGGGGTAAAGTCTGCCTCATGGGTAGGGGGGGCTCTTTAGCCTTGGCTGGCAACCTCCCTAGTGATGGTGTCACAATAAAAATACCAGGGAAGGAAAACCTTACATAAACCAATCCTTGCTCTTGGCAGTAAGGCTAAAATACATCTTAAATATCAAAATTAAAACCAGAAGTAAATCATACCGCCTCGTCCGTCGCGCGGGTCAACAAGGGACGCGTCCCTCAGGGAGAGACCAGCCTGAGGTCGAAAAGAATGCAACTAGGTCTACCTCTTCCCAAAACGAAAGTACGCAAGGTCACCAGAACGAGGTAACCCTCAACCCTGGCCCTTCGGAACCACCAACTAGTAATATAAATACCACACCTCAAAAGAAAAAAAGAAAAAAATGGACAAGGGAAGAGTACGTTGAAGTAATATACTGTTTTTATTATGCACTTAAAAAGCCTGAAACTAATAATTCTGACGACACGTTTAAAATCTGGTGTGAAAGAAATAGTAATAGTGATAAAGTGGAAGGTATGGATGCGAATAGACTAGCTAATCAAAGAAGATATATAATTCGCGAAAAGAAATTAACAGAAGTTGAAATCTCAAACATTAAGGAAAGAGTAAAAGATGATACAAGAGAGAATTTAGTAGAAGATCTGGGAAATGAGTTACAACAAATGGATGGTGATGTTTTTACAATTGATGAGAATATTGATATGCATGGCAACTTAAATGTGTTAGAGGAGGAACAGCAAAAATCTGTAGGACCTGTACCAGCTGTTGAAGTAGATGAAGAAGAACTGGCAAATATGAAGATAGACATTTTGGAAGAGTTTTCAGTAGTTCAGCATACTAAAATCGAGGAAAGAGAATCATTATTTAAAATCAGACACCCTCACAAATTCAAAAATATCTTTAATTTAGGAAACAAAGCCTTAGAAATAATCTGCAATGAAATTAATCCAAACTTGACTGAACTCAATGAGTTAATGTATGCAACAGGAAAGGTTCTTCAGACAAAATGTGGAATCAAAATTAAGAAAGGAAAAAGTACCAAAAAAGCCAGTAAACCGAAATGGCAATTAAAGATAGAAATGGAAATCAAAACCTTTAGGAGGGAGATATCACTGGTGGAGGAACTGCAAAAAAATGAAAACTTTAAGTCGGGTAAAGCTAGGAAAGTCTTACGAAAATATGACATTAAAGACAGAGAACAATTGCCAAGTTTGAAGGAAGAATTGAAACAAAAGTTGCAAGTTAAGGCGCAGAGGTTACGTAGATTTGACAAACGTCAAAAGTTCTACAGGCAGAACAAAATCTTTGAAACTGATGCTAAAAAGTTTTATCGTGAAATCGGGAAAAAAGCAATAACTGCAGAGGATGTGCCGTCGGAAAATGAAGTTCGTGAATTTTGGAATAAGATCTGGGGTAATGAGAAGGGTTTTAATGAAAATGCGGAATGGTTGCAAAATTTGGAAGAAAGCACAAGGGATATACCAGAGCAGATATGGGTTGAAATTACAACAGGCGAAGTTAAAAAGGCTCTTCAAAAATCTCACAAATGGAAGTCCCCCGGAATAGACAAAGTGCCAAATTTTTGGCTAGACTCTCTCTCTTCTGTTCATGATAGGATTGCAGTTATTTTCAATAAGATTATAACAGAACCCGAAACTATACCAAAGTGGTTTTGCCTTGGAACTACCTATTTGTTACCAAAAAGTAACGAAACAAGGAACCCGAAGAACTACCGCCCGATTACCTGTCTCTCTACGTCTTATAAACTACTTACATCGATATTAACTGATAGAACTTATATTCATATGGATGAACAAAATATTTTTCCAATTGAACAGAAAGGATGTAAAAGAGGTTCATATGGTTGTAAAGACCAACTCCTCATAAATAAAATGATTCTTGAAAATGCTCATACCAAGCACAAAAATTTAAGCACGGCCTGGATTGACTATAAAAAAGCATTTGACAGTGTTCCGCATTCCTGGATTTTAAAGACACTAGAAATGTACAAAGTTTCTCCTGCCTTTATTAACTTCCTGCGAGTCAGTATGACCTTGTGGGAGACCAATCTTACTCTCACACATGCTAATGGCACCCTTTTTTCTAACTGTATGCAGATAAAATGTGGAATCTTTCAGGGCGACTCTCTTTCACCTCTTTTATTCTGCATGGCCCTTATCCCACTCTCGAAGCTCCTCAATGACACTGAACTTGGATATAAGATCATGGGCAGGAAGATAAATCATCTGTTTTACATGGATGACTTAAAACTGTACGCTAAGGATGATGGTGATCTGGAAGGACTTTTAAAGACTGTCAAAGGGTTCAGTGACGATATAGGGATGGAGTTTGGTCTTGATAAGTGTGCCAAAGCAAGTTTTAAGCGGGGGAAGTTAGAAAGAACTGAAAATATTGAACTGGATGAAGTGACGGTGATTCAAGATCTAGAACAAGAAGGCAGTTATAAATATCTAGGTGTAAGTGAAGGTGACGGCATACAGCACTCGAAAATGAAGGAAAAGATAAGGAAAGAATGCATAAGGAGAGTGAGGTCCATCATGAAAACTGAATTGAACTCAAAAAATAGAATATCAGCAATAAATTCTCTAGCAGTGCCGGTAGTAACTTACAGCTTTGGTATTATAAATTGGAATCTAAGTGATTTGAAGAGGCTAGATACAAAGATAAGGAAGCAACTGACTTGTAATTTGATGCATCACCCTAAATCAGACGTTGATCGTTTGTACCTCCCTAGGAATACAGGAGGTAGGGGGATGATCCAGTTTGAGCTCTCTTATAAAACATCCATTATTGGCCTCTCACAATATCTTGATTTAACCAATGATTGGATGCTTCAACACGTTTATAGGCATGAAAATTCCAAAAGATTGCATTCAATCCTTAAAGAGTCAGAGAAGTTTTTCCGAGAACTAGGTGTTGATCTTGAGGTTGATAACACACTAAACCCAACAGTTGCAGCTAAAAAAACCAAGCAAAAAGCAAAGAAAACTGGATTGGACAGACTCGAATCTAGGTGGCAAGAAAAACCTCTCCACGGACAGTTCGCAGCCCGAAGCAACAATGCTGATGTAGACAAAGAAGCAACCCATCAGTGGCTGAGGAGCGCCGGACTGAAAGGGGAAACAGAGGGCTTTATTCTTGCTGCCCAAGATCAGAGTCTGTTCACCAGGAACTACCAAGCTAATGTTTTACATAACGGTGCCAATCAAGAATGTAGGTTCTGTGAGGACAAAACCGAAACTATTGACCACCTTGTCTCTGGCTGCTCGGTTCTAACACCAAACGAATATAAAAACCGTCATGATCGAGTTGGCCAATACCTACATTGGAAAATTTGTCAACACTTTTCCATTAAAACGCAAGCTAGCTGGTATGAACATCATCCAGCACCTGTAACTGAAAGTAAGGATATTACAATTTTGTGGGATTTTCCCATACAAACGGATCGTACCATACAAGCAAACCGCCCAGACATTGTCATCAAGAACAGGAAAGAGAACACTTGCCTTTTGATAGACATGAGTGTCCCTTCGGACAGGAATGTCTCTGCTAAGACTTTTGAAAAGCTTGCTAAATATAAGGATTTAGAGATAGAGGTGGAAAAGATGTGGCATCTAAAAACAAAGACAATACCTGTTATTGTGGGTGCACTAGGCCTCATCAAGAAAGGAACAGATAGCTTTTTGAAACAAATCCCAGGGGAACCTTCTTTGCAAGAAGTACAGAAAATTGTTTTGAACGGAACTGCTCATTTGCTTAGACGAGCTCTCTCTATTTAATTTTATTACCAAAACTTCCTTCACCCTAGGTCACTGGTAGTGACCCGGTGCTGGATTTCAAGAAAACAATTCAAAGAAAATGTGTAAATAATAATAATAATAATAATAATAATAATAATAATAATAATAATAGTATACCGACGAGCACTGAGTAGTTCTCAGTGAATACCAGGATGGTATCCGGCGGTTCCTCGTACTGGGCTGATGGGATCGTTAGGCAGGCTAAGTAGGGTAGTGACACCTGGGGAGAGTGCTTGGCCCGCTGGTGCTCACACCTTAAACTGCGGGGAACGGCACACTCCAGGGTGTGTTGTTAGGTGGTGTAGTGGCTTTAGTCGAGGTTCCCATCAGCTCGTCGTCTCAGATACAGAGACTCACTCATAACCATGATGAATGTAACTACAGAAAATACATGCCGCATCGGTCGTCGCGCGGACAACCAAGGACCGGGATCTGTTGTGGGAAACCAGGCACAGATCGATAAGTATACTACTGGAACTGAGCGTAGAAGAAAGGCCTACAGCACTGAAGAGGACAGGAGTATCATGGGTGTTTACTATGCCAGCGACCCACGAAGAAGGGGATACAAAAAAAAAATGCACGAATTGTGGGGGCAAAAAGGTGGATTTAACATCACTGAACAGAGGTTGGCTGATCAAGCGAGAGTGATAAGATCGAAGGGATGGTTTACATCAGTTGAGTTGGATTCAATCAAGAGAGCAGAGGCCGAGGAGGCAAGTGAGGAAGGGGCAACCGGTGAGGCCGAACATCAACCGGTTGAATCAGTATCCATGGCAAGTGATCGAGATAGGGACAATTATGTGCAAGAGACATCTTCAAATGAAGGAGTGGTGGATGATGTGGTTGCAGAACAGATATGAGTTCTGAACGAATGTATGGCCAACAACCGGGAAAGGCTACCCAACTTACGTCATGTAGGGCAACACTGAGAAAGGAAGCAGCAAGAATCAATGAAAGTATGCAGAATGTTAGGATTGGCAATCTGCAGGAATTGAACTGTACGATACTGGCTGGTGCAAAGATTGTGACTGAGAAGTTTGTGAAACCGCAGAAGGCAAGAGGGGATGTGAATAAACCGGCATGGCAAAGGCGACTTGAAGAGAAGGTGAACATCTTGCAGGGTGATATCAGTAGAATAATTGAGTTCTCAAAGAGGGAAGCATCCGACCCAGCTAGAAAGAAAATTGACAAGAAATATAAAATACGAGTCAAGGGGTATAAGGCCGTGTTAGAGGAGCTAAAGCAGAGGTTGAAAGCCACTAGCAAGAAAATCAGGCGGTACCTGGAAAGGATACGGCAGTTCAAAGAGAACGGATTGTTCCAGAACAATCAGAGAATGTTTTATAGGAAACTGGATGAAACTAAACCAGCTGAAGACCAAGAGCCAACTTCACCTGATAGAGACAAAACCAGAGAGTTTTGGGAAAACATCTGGATCCAACCAGTTAAGTATAGAGATGCCCAGTGGATAAGACAAGTTGAAACTGACATGATGAATACCCAAGCTGAAGACAACAGTATCACACAGGATGACATCCGGAAAGCTGTTGCTGGAATGCCCAACTGGAAGGCACCTGGACCAGATGGGGTAAAGGGGTTCTGGATCAAGGTCTTTGACTCACTGCATGGACGGATGGCAGAACTGATGATGGAATGCTTGGAAACGGAAACAGCTCCACAGTGGCTGACAAAAGGAGGAACAGTACTGATTCAGAAAGATCCGAATAAAGGGACAACACCAGGTAACTACCGCCCCATAACATGTCTACCGCTACTTTGAAAGACCCTTACAACGGTCATTTCAAGAAAGTTATATGCCTATTTAGAAGACCAGGACATAATTGGGCATGAACAGAAGAGGTGTCGGGCAAAGACACGAGGAACTAAAGATCACCTGATGCTGGACAAGGTCATCCTGAAGTGCAGTAAATCAAGAAAGACTAATTTGTCAATGGCCTGGATTGATTATCAGAAGGCATATGACATGATGCCGCACTCGTGGCTTATTAAGAGCATGGGACTAGCTGGTATGCCAAAGAATGTCATCAACCTCATCCACAATACCATGCAATTCTTGAGAACTGAGCTTGAACACAATGGAACAAGCCTTTCAGTGGTGAACATTCGAAGGGGCATCTTCCAAGGAGATTCCTTGTCACCTCTCTTGTTTATAACTGCTCTCGTGCCATTGTCTGTTGTTTTGAGAAAGTGCAAAGATGGGTATGCACTGAAGAATGGCACCAAGGTCAACCATTTGCTTTTCATGGATGACCTCAAGGTTTATGGCAAGAATAGGGAGTTTATGGGAGTTAGAGAGTTTAATCAGCACAGTGCAGCAATTCACTGATGAGATTGGGAAGAAGTTTGGATTAAGCAAATGTGTGACCATGGTGATGAAACGAGGCAAAAAGGAAGAAGACACAAGATTCCAGCTGCCAAGTGAAGAGGTGATAAAAGACCTTGGAGAGCAGGAGTACAAATACCTAGGAATACTGGAGGGGGATGAGATTAGGTCAACAACGATGAAGGACATAATCAGAAAAGAGTATGTCAGGAGGGTCAGGAAGATACTAAAGTCAAAGTTGAATGCGAGGAACACCACAGATGCAATCAACAGCTGGGCAGTTGCCATAGTCAGATACAGTGCAGGGATAGTACAGTGAAAAGTGGATGAGATGCAGGAGCTTGACCGGAAAATGAGGAAACAGCCAATGTGGTGCCAATAGTGATTGGTGCATTGGGNGTGGTGAACATTCGAAGGGGCATCTTCCAAGGAGATTCCTTGTCACCTCTCTTGTTTATAACTGCTCTCGTGCCATTGTCTGTTGTTTTGAGAAAGTGCAAAGATGGGTATGCACTGAAGAATGGCACCAAGGTCAACCATTTGCTTTTCATGGATGACCTCAAGGTTTATGGCAAGAATAGGGAGTTTATGGGAGTTAGAGAGTTTAATCAGCACAGTGCAGCAATTCACTGATGAGATTGGGAAGAAGTTTGGATTAAGCAAATGTGTGACCATGGTGATGAAACGAGGCAAAAAGGAAGAAGACACAAGATTCCAGCTGCCAAGTGAAGAGGTGATAAAAGACCTTGGAGAGCAGGAGTACAAATACCTAGGAATACTGGAGGGGGATGAGATTAGGTCAACAACGATGAAGGACATAATCAGAAAAGAGTATGTCAGGAGGGTCAGGAAGATACTAAAGTCAAAGTTGAATGCGAGGAACACCACAGATGCAATCAACAGCTGGGCAGTTGCCATAGTCAGATACAGTGCAGGGATAGTACAGTGAAAAGTGGATGAGATGCAGGAGCTTGACCGGAAAATGAGGAAACAGCCAATGTGGTGCCAATAGTGATTGGTGCATTGGGAGCCATCGGGGAACTGGAACGGCATGCAAAAATGATCAAGCTTGAAATGAGAGGTGTAGAAAAACTTCAGAGGGTGGCACTGCTTGGCACATCCCATATACTATACAAGACACTCAACATCTCAGAATAGATTCTATTGGGATGCTGAAATGATTACCAGTCAATTTCACCAGACTGTGATGTATCCATCAATAATAATTATAATAATAATAAACGTCCTGGGTATTGACATTAAACTGCATCCGGTTGTGGAGTTTCGATGTGGGCAAATTAAGTTATCCTTTGCCACAACTATGTCCAGGTCACTGTTGGGCAAGGTGTAGCACCTGTTAGCCTACTCCATGGCCTTGAAATACTAGGTTGACATCCGGTGTAGTTGAGTCTGTCCATGATCCGCTATGTGTTTTAAGTACCAGATGGTAAATGGCATGGAATACTTGGCCCTTTGGCAGTAAGGTTAAAAATGCACCCCGAAATGAAATGAAAACAAGTCATAAAACATGCTGCATCGTTCGTCACACGGGTCAACAAGGGATGCGTCCCTCAGAGCAAGACCAGCCTCAGGTCTAAAAGAATGCTACTAGGTCTAACTCTTCCCCAAATGAGAGTATGCAAGGTCACCAGAATGAGGTTACCCTCACCTCTGGCCCTTCGGAACCACCATTAATTATGACTATATGTGACTATCTTTACAAGCCTGTTTTATGCCTTTTTTGTCTAGATGGAAAGTGCAGTATTTGGATTCTTTTCTCCTGATTTTATTATTTATCACACTCTGCATTCTGTATTGAGCACTGTACAATTAAAAAACAAATCTAAGACAATATATATATATATATTTTTTTTTTAATGCTACTGCATCAATAGGTAACCTAGGATATGTATGTCTATGTCTCAAGTATAAATATATATATAGCAATTCCACATGTTTGGCATCGAGTTGAAAATATAATGAGAAACAGATTGAGAGTGGTGCAAATGAACATGTGTAGAAAAAGATGAGAAGTAATGTAAACATACATAAACTTACCTTGAAGCAAATGCTACTATAAATGAAAGTGCAACAAACAAGACAAAATGTTGTGGCTTTATCCATGTCAAAAGCAATATCTAAAATTAAACAGAAAGTATGTGATAAAAAACTGCAGTCATATCATCCATACCTTACACAACAAGTAGTACACATAGCAGTACAGTTCAGTACTGACTGCTTTTTATCTCTTCCTTTTAAATTAAAACTCTGCTATTGTTTTGGGAGGGTTTGGGTTTAATGCTTTTTCAT
Organism: Morbakka virulenta; assembly: GCA_003991215.1. NCBI lineage: Eukaryota > Metazoa > Cnidaria > Cubozoa > Carybdeida > Carukiidae > Morbakka > Morbakka virulenta. The sequence continues at coordinate 1,888,544 of RDPX01000091.1, read as the reverse complement.
CAAAACCATTAGTTCATTTTATGGCTTATTTAATGGGACATTGAGTGTAACCAAATTCTGCAATAACTGTTAATGCAAGCCTTTCATACAAAATAGCTACTCCATGTAGGTATTTGGTTCCCTTTTTCAACATCTGGACAGTATTGGCAGCTGTATGCAGAATAGGAGGCTTCATTGGTTTGGTCATGTGGAGAGAATGGACAAGAATGCTTGGGCAAGTAGATGCAGAACAATCAAGGTGATAGGAACCACTGGCAGAGGAAGACCGAAGAAAACATGGGAGGAAGTGATAGGGATGGATCTCCAACAAAAAGGTGTCAGCAGAGACCTGGCAAAGGATAGGATAACTTGGAAGTCAATTTCAAGAAAGTGTCCTACACATGCTAGCATGTAAAATAGACGTTAAACCGAATATGATGATGATGATGAACATAATTTGTGATAAAAAATATTTACTAACTCAATTTACTTGATCTAACTTCCTTTATCCAGAATATATACAAAGTGAAAATCTCATCTTCAAGATAGTTTTTGGTTCTAATATCCTTTTTCTAAGTTTCAGGGGGTTGGGTGGTACCTTTCTGTGGGATTCCATTGTAGTAGTAAAGCATTTCTTGGTTGCACATCCACCCTGACCAAAACAAATGCATTTCTGTATGATTTAAATGTTTCCACCTTAAGGGTTTGAACACTAAAACTGCAATGACCACTATGCAAAACTTATTCATATAGTCTGTTTACTTGCTTATTAAAAACACTTTACAGAAAAACATTCAAAACATGTAAGGGATGAACACATTTCAAATATTTTTGTAAAAATGAAAATCAAAACATGAAAGGAAATCAGAAGGTGGGTCTTTTGGATTCTCATTGCTTGATTATCAATGAACAATCTAATAAATTGGAAGAATATCAATTCATTCATTCAATTCACAGTCAAATGAATGTGAATTGAATGAACCAAATCTGAAAAGGAATTTACTAAGAAGAAGAAGAAAATAAATAATGCAATATTTAGGGCGTGATTGTTGTCAAAAAGGTCATAGGAATTTTAGTTTTTCTGTATTGTGTTTTTTCTTTCAAGATAGGAATCCTTTCCTATCTTGAAAGAAAAAACACAATACAGCAAAGAAGGGTGCAGAGAAGGTTTCTGGAGCATTTAAATTGTGGGAGAACTGGTAGCAGTCAAGAATCTTTAACCCTTTTGTGGATGTTTGACAATAAGACAAAAGGGAAAGCATTGGTTTGCATGGTTTAGGCAGTGATTTTGTTTGTAGTTATATGAATATATATAACTCCACCATGGCCAATCCCAAGCCTGGATGAGAAAGGAGGTGGGTTGGGCAAGAGGCTAGTCCCCTCTTCCTCGATTATGGAAACTTGGACAGTAAATGATGAAGCTATCTATGATTGCAGACAAGTCATAGGAAATTCCTGAAGATTATATATCTAAGATGAAAGGATGCACATATGAAAGCTGGGGGTGAAAACCTAATGGGGGGCATAAATGAGATCATTACTCATGCCAAGGGAGTTTATTTGTATAGGCTGCTGGAACATAAGAACCATGTATGCCACCAGGATGACTGCAATGGTTGCCAGAGAAATGAGGAAATACAACCTTGATATGTTTCATATAAATGAGATGAGATGGGCAGGTTTTGCAAATGTGAGAGTTAGCACAGGAAAAACAGGTCTCTACTCTGTATCAGTGGAAAAAATAATTGAGGAGTAGGAATAATGTTAACCCCAGATACCAGAAAATGTTTGATCAGATGGAATCCTGTAAATTAAAGAATAATACTGATCAGATTCGATTCTAGATATGTAAAGGCTACTATCATTCAGATATACAGCCCTACAAATGATGCTGATCAGGATTAAAAAGGAACATTCTTACAACTAAAAAGTACTAACAACAAAATATGATATGCTCATCCTCATGGGAGACGCAAATGCCAGGGTGCTCTTCAACAATATATATCACAAAAGAGCATGAGGAAAACACAAAGATACATGGACATCACCAAACTAAAGAGAAAAGAACCAGATTGTTAACTTCATCATCAATGGAAGATATAGGAGATCTCTGACTGATGCATGAAACATGCAAGGAACAGATACTGGAACTGATCATAATTTAGTAGTTAGCAGGGTGAAGATAGGATTATCATGGCACAGAGCCAGAAACAGCAGCAAAAGGATAGGATAGCACACTTAACTTTTAAAACAGAAAGAAATCCAAAAGCACTTTACATTAGAATTGGAGAAGAGGTTTGAAGTACTGTAAGAATGCACAGGGTGAGATGGATGACCATAGAATACAAAAAGAATGGGAGAACTTCACATCAATTGATATGGTATAGCTTAAAGTGTCTTGGGAAGGAAAAGAAAACAGCATAAGGATTGGTTAACCAGTGAAACATAAAAAGCAGTAGATGAAAGGAAAAAGTTGAAGAATGAAATAAATTACGCAGACTCTGAAAGATTTTGTGCTATGAAACAACAGTACAGGGATAAGGATAGAAATGTGAAGGAAAATGCCAGAGCAGATAGGCATGAGAAGATCAAGAGGCTCACTGGGGAGGCTAAAGATGTAGCAAAAAGAACTGATATGGGAACTCTTTATAAGATCACCAAAAAACTATGCAATAAAAAAAGACAATCAAGAGCTGGAATGAGCAACAAGAATGGAGGGTTGCTTATTGGAGAAGATCAGATATTTATGACATGAAATGGACACCTCAAGGCAGATCTGAATATTGAGAACATAAGCAATGAAGACAATGACAATGAGTCTGACCATAATGTTGACGATATTGAAGAGATCAACACTGGACCATTTACAGTGGAGGAGGTGAAGCAAGCACTAAACAAGTTGAAAAGTGGTAAAGCAGCAGGTGTGGATAACATCAGTGGTGAAATATTAAAAGCTGGACACAGGATAACATCAAGTAAACTACATCAATTTTTTGATGAGGAAAAGATGAGAAAGGAACAGGCAGTATATAGGAAAGGTCGTGGTACAGCTGAGCAAATTTTTGTATTATGTAACATCGCAAAACAGTGAATCAAATGGCAAGCACCTCTATCCATGTGTCAGCTGTGTCAACAACAACAGGTAGGCTTTGAATTGGTTTTCAGTCAAAAATGGAGTGAGTCAGGCTTCCTCTTCACCATTGCTGTAGACTGGGTTATGAGAAGAACAACAGATGAGAAAAGGATAGGCATAAGGTGGAAGTTTACTTCCAAGCTAGAAGACTTGAACTATGCTGATGACATTACCCTCTTATCTAGCAGTGTCAACATATGCAAGTGAAAACTGAGAAATTGTGTAAATATGCTTGAAGTATTGGACTCAGAATCAACACAGACAAGACAAAGGTGTTGAGGATCAACAACAAACTAATAAGTGCAATTAACATCCAGGGAAAGAATGTCAAAGATGTTGACAGTTTTATATACCTGGGAGCTGTCATCAACAAGACCAGAAGAGGAACAAAAGGCATCAAACACAGACTAAGCTCAGCAAGAAAAGCTTTTGTCATGCTTAAGCTTCATTAGGAGTCTACAAATCACAGCAAGAAGACCAAAGTCAGAATGTTTAATAGCAATGCAATGTCAGTATTGCCTTACAAAGCAGAAATGTGGAAGTTAAATTGAAGTGATTCCACCAGATTAGAAGCATTTCAGAAAAAATGCTTAAAGTGGATACTTCACATCTTTTGCCCCCTATGAAAATCAGTAATGATGAGATATACTGCAGGGCTGAAATATTCCAGTAAGGAAGATCATCAGGTGCAGAAGATGGAGATGGATAGGGCATACTTTGAAGAAGCCACCAAAGGATAAGTCTACAGTATCACTGATGTGGGCCCAACATGAAAGAAAATGAGGTTGGCTGAAAAAAACATGGCAAAGAAATGCAGAGGCAGAAAGAAATCAATTGGGATGGCAAACATGGAGTGAGGCTAACACAGTAGAAAGAGATGGAAGAAAATGCTGACAACAATCCTTATGAGCTGACCATGGCTCAAAGTGGATAAGTATATCTTTATATTAAAAAATATATATATATACACACAAAATATCTGGCTTCGGAGTTTGCTCATCCTGAGGATTTACCCAAATTATTGTCCTAGTGGCAATTGATGCAGGTATTTCTGTAGAATGCAGACATTCTGAGGTTCCAATGAACACTGATGAGCTGTGGGATGGCAAAATATATCTAGACTTAACAATAAACTTTTTTTTTCTTGTAAAAATCACAATGCCTTGACAAAAGAGTAGTCAGCGGAAATCTTCTTTCCAGGACTCAATCGTGCAGAAAAATCCTTAGATTGACCTGACCTCATTGGCTATTTATAGCCCACTACCAAAAAAAACTAACGAAGTACCAAAGGCATACTAAGCTGTAACCTTGTTTAACTAGTTTAAGCTCACTTTAAAACCTCTTGCACACCAATCATACGATATCACTAGATATGTAGTGAAATGGTTCAAATTTATGGTAATTACCCTGTTTAACATTACGAGAGAGAATATAATCTTCCCTTACACGTTTCGCCATTTTGGCTCCCTTGAAGCTCCTAATTTCTTAAATGATTAGTCAGTCGTTGTTTCATTGGCTCGTTATAACGCCATTTAATGGTACGGTATAAATATTTACACTCAATACTTTGGGATTTGAATCACACCGCATAAGACGAACTTATGGATCACATGCAAATATTGAGAAAGGCAAAGGTAGTTTAATTTTGATTTTTAAAAAAATCATGAATTTAATAGGATTAAACAAACCAAAGCACGTCCATAACAACTAATGACGTTTGGAGTAATTTCCAGTCGAAAATTTTCGCTAACTTTAACGGTATATCGTTAGTCTTACGGTAGCCTACAACATTGAAATTTACAGTATGTAAAAATTTACTTAATGGGGTTTCGGAAGGTACATGAATTATTTGGATGAAGTCCTATTAAACATGAGATTTTTCGACATCAAAATGCTGCAGCTCGCCTGATTTCAAGCAGTGAGCCAGAAAGCTTTGCAAAAAAACACAATAGCCACGCTACTTCTGTCAACGTCTGCCTTAGCAGCACAAGTCAAAACAAACAGGAACCCATGCTGATTGCACTTAAAACTCATAATGTTGTGACTTTGTTATGGTACACCTGTGCAAAGCTAAACAAAGTTTAAGCAGCAGGAACTTCCAACGATCAGGATTTGTTAGGTCTATCATTGCTGTGGTCACGACAGTCATTCTGCTATTTAAAAATACAATAATTTACCTGCATGAGACGACCCATAACTCACAGTTGTAAGCAGCAGCTTTGTTTTACTCGTGAAAAAGGCTGCAGAGTGCTTTCAGTTTGTTATTTTTTCACAAGACACCATTGAATCAAAACAGGACATTCGATCAACAAAGATTTTATCACCAAGTCGAGGCTAGGTTCCCTTTTGTCCTGCAAAAGCCAAGATGCCTAATTGGTTTTGCATTTGGTCTCATACCTTCTTCTTATTCTTATTCTTATTCTTTTTCTTTTTTTTCCTTCTTCTTCTTCTTCGTCTCCTTCCGACCTTGTCCACCTTCACGTCAGGTCAGCCGCTTGACACCTCCTTCTCCACTCTCCGCGGTCTTCCCACATTCCAACTCGTAGTCCCACGTCCTTCATATCTCTTTCCTCCAACGTATCTTCTGCCGTCCTCTACTTGGTCTAATGCCTGTTGGCAGTGAGTCCCTGCCATGGCATCCTAAGTTTTAAGTCTTGCTGTCAAAGCATCTTTCCAGTTGACCACCAAGTTTCATCGTCGCATTGAGAATTATGTGCCTCTCTAATAATCTAGAAAAATTTGAATTTTACGGACTCAGAGGAAGCCATAGATGTTAGAGCTTTGTTATGCCATAAGCTGTAAGCTTTTTCTTTGCTACATTCCCATCATACAACTGAATTTTATAAGTCTAAGGCTAACGTTTTTTTTATTGCATTTACCTTCTTTTTATCAGTCTTGAGAGTTCCATTAATCAGTTTCATTTGCCCTTGAATCATTCTTAATACATGGGAAAAGAAGATATAAACTTTTAATAAACAGAAAACGGAACCCTTTAAATC
>RDPX01000091.1:1805549-1825285 GCA_003991215.1 Morbakka virulenta | reverse complement strand
TAGAAGATAATATTTCGTAACAATATCATGTTACATCTTTCATCTTATTCTTTATGGTCATCATTGGAACCAGATTCAACCAAAAAGTACTACTTTGAAATAAGAGGGGTTTTTATTCGCTCCAATTAACCGACAACCCCTTTACTGATGATGTTTGAAAAATATTAAGGTAGGTTTTATTTTGCATTTTTTGCGCAAGGGGCCATAATGAAAATAAGGTCTTCATGATCTGTATTATGCTACCCCTGCCACCGTTTCTCTAGATTACCGTCCCGCCTGTTTGTTTCGTTCTTTTTTGTTTCTGTTTAGTCTTATTTTTTAACTATTTTGGATAACATCATGTATTAGGTTTTTACCATTTACCTTTGAACATTTGTATTTTTTTGTTAGTGGCGAATAAATACATACATACATACATAAATATAGCGCTTAACAGAATGAAGTATTGGTACCCACATGAAATTTTTTGGGGTGTGCCAACTAGTTACCAAAAACGTAAGTAAAGGTTACCCAGCAGTATTTACTATTTTACCTGTTATATTCTAAATTCTTTTCATTCCAAAATACCTACATTAGTATACGAAATTAACAAAAGATACTTAATATTGAAACGTTGGTAAAAGCTGAGGCTAACAGGTTGGTTCTATGGCTCAAGATAACCTGGCACCTAAGTAAGGAAGACAGTAGCCATTCTGAGCCACTCTGAGGCTCTAGTAGGAATGCAGATCAGAAACCGCTTGTTTTAGGGTCAAGCTAAAATCAACACTAGTGCATGCCCAAACGCAAGAGTACATGTAATTGATAAAACAGTGATAAATAGTTAGTAATGGCAGTTGTCTATCAGTGAAAAATTAATATTTTTAGCATCGTTTATTGGCACAATAATGCATGATATAAAATAATAATGATGGTTTAATTTTAATACTTACATATTGGATGTAAACTTCTAGATGGTCTTGTAAATTTTGTCCAACACCAGGTATATGGGCAATAGGGTTAATTCCCATTTTCACCAAGTCTGTCGCATTTCCAATGCCTGATAGCTGTAGTATCTGAGGGGTATTTATTGCTCCTGCACAGACTATGACTTCTTTCAATGCCTTAGCCTGTCTTAGTTGACCGTCTTTTCCGTATCTAGAAAAGAAGGCTTAGTTTATTAAGAAATTAAATAATACTAGTGCCTACCTGAAACTGGCTGCACAGTTTTAGCTTCATTTTAATTGTGGCAGCAGCTTATTCAGTTCCAAAGTATGTGTGTCCCCGTCCGTCTGTCTCTCTGCTTTTATTCCTTGCCCTGTACCCCACCTTGTATAACTTAGCATAGTGCAGCAGAGGATAAAAATGAAAAAACACAGTACAAAGGAACATACTGTAGTACTCCAACAGAATACTTATTTGTGCATCCGTCCATTCATCTATCCATCTACCGATCGATCTATTTATTTATTTATTTATCCATCTATCTATCTATCTATCTATCTATCTATCTATCTATCTATCTATCTATCTATCTATCTATCTATCTATCTATCTATCTATCTATTTATCTATCTACCTATCTATCCATCTATAACTAATACAAGATAAAAATAATCACAGTAATACATATTAAACATTGGTAAAGTGAAATACAAAATAAAGCTTGCAATAAAAGAGTTTAAAGTTGTACTAAAACAAAACTTATTCATGTGACAAATGGCCAAGAGAAGGATTTATTTGTCCATTCATTCTTAATTTCTTAGAAGGCTGTACCTTGGAAATCTATGTCTATGTATGTATGTATGTATGTATGTATGTATGTATGTATGTATGTATGTATGTATGTATGTATGTATGTATGTATGTATGTATGTATGTATGTATGTATGTATCTATCTATCTGTCTATCTATCTATCTATCCATCTATCTATCTATTTATCTATCCATCTATCTATCTATCTATCTATCTATCAATCTCTCTCTCTCTGTATATATATATATATATATGCGAAGCTTACTCCCCTTGAAGCTCTTGAAGTGGTTTGGGTACTCAGGCCGTCCACTAAACCTCTGACCTCTGAACAATAGCAATTGACGAGATTCGTTGTATGAAGTAAAAACATTTCGACGTTCAAATCTTCAGTGATGGCTTCTGGGGCAGCGAAACATGTGTCACAGCAATTGGTCACGAAATTAAAATCAAATTTTGTAAGCTGTTTTTGATTTGGTGATCATTTGTATTAATGCTCTATCTCCATATCGAGTGCTCGATCTAAAACATAGTGTCATCATACATAACCGAGAGCAGGTAAGCCTTCCTATTATCAATAGACTTCATCATTTGCGAAGCCATGTTGTCCTCAGGACCAGCTAATCAATTTATCGATCTTTGCTACTGGAACTACTAGTACCCTTGGGATAGTAGGTCATAACCCTGACAAGGGAGGTTGAGAGTGTGCTAGCACTTGCCCAAGGAACACACTCAAACCAGTGGAGGGTGAGGAAGTCGGTTTACTTTTCTATTCTGTAGCACAACCCAGGTCAGGCTTCAGCCACTGCCCTCAAAAGCTGGTGCTCGTCAAGACCAGTTTTGTTTACTTATTGTGAATGGCCATAAAAGGCCTCGATTTGGGTTTGAGGTTCTGTTAATGAGTAGTGGCAAAGTAACTGAAAAAACAAATGAAAGTATGGCTTACCTGACCCCAATAGCTTTGGTTCCATTAAATAAAATCTGAAAAATAAAAGCCCTTGTTTCCGCATTCAGGTTTTCCCTCTTTAATGCAGGTCTCAAGTAGGCTTGTGCTGTACTCCAACGCCTTCCCTGATGAACCGTAAAATCCATTGGGCCAAAACCTTCCTGTTGAAACCCATTCATATCATCTGTGTAAGGGTAACCAGCCTCTTGACCCGCTTTTATAAAGGCATGGTGTAACGGGTTACTTAGTTTCCCTCGAGAAACATGTAATGGCCCATTTTCACCTCTATAATCGTTTCCACCTAAAATTTTTAAAAAAGCTTTTAGCTACAGGTATTCTCAATATAAGAACATATCACTATGACGACATTTCCCTGTGAAGACCAACCCATCTCCCTATAATATTTACCGAATTAGATTTCATTTAAAGCACTTTTATTGTAATTTTCAATGCTGTAATTTAATATCCAAAAACCAACCTTTAGTAACCTCCACAAAAGTTGGTTTTGAAAGGCAATCCCAACAACTCTACCAACAAAAAACAACACCCTTCTTGCTATCTGGGAAAGTACTAAGCATCTCACGCGAGCGATGTAGCCTTGAAAATTCTGAACTTTATGGACTCAGAGAAAGCCATAGATGTAAGAGCTTATCATGTCATGAGTAAGCTTATTCCGAACTACGTTTCGAGAGATACGTAGCTCGGAAAAGCTTACGACTCATGACATAGATAAGGCATCATAGCAAGTAAGCTCTACCGATGACAAAATAAGAAGACAAGATTAAACACAAAAAAGTATGCATCTTTTGTGACAGAAAACGTGTACATCCCTTTTGAACAAACACATAAGAAGCATGGATTACGAAAAAGGTAAGCACAATACATAACAAAACATCCTAATATAATGATCACAAAAGGTGTATAACCAATAGCAAGGATGTAAACATCATTTAGGTAAGAAAAAACAACAACCGCTAATAGAAAAACAATTAGGCAACAATGAAAAGAAAACATTAAAATTATTGGTGCCAAAATAGGTAAGTATCATTGACCACAAAACAAGTAGCCATCGTTAACAGTAAAAAATCTAAGCATCATTCTTTTTAAAACGCGTAAGCATCATTGATAGCAAAACATGAAACCATCATTGAAAACAAAACATATAAGCATCATTGTTGACAAAACACGTAAGGATCATAGATGACAAAATATAAAAGCATAATTTATATGAAAACATGTTTGCATCATTAATAAGAAAACATGCAAGCATAATTGATGACAAAACAAGAATCACAAAACCCGTTAGGATCACAGGTGAGAAAACATGGACAACCATGGATAGCAAGTCATGCCAGCATCATTGATACCAAAACACTTAAGAAACGTTGATGACAAAACATGTAAGCATCATTAATACGAAAAAATTTAAGCAAGCATCATTTACAACAAAACATGTAAGCATTACTGATGATAAAACATGTAAGCATCATTAATGACAAAACATGTAAGCATTATTGATGATAAATCCTGTAAGCATCATTGATGACAAAACATGTAAGTAACATTGATGTCAAAACATGTAAGTATCATTCATGTCAAAACATGGAAGTATCATTCATGTCAAAATATGGACGTATCATTGGTAACAAAACATGTAAGCATCATTAATAACTAAATATGTAAGAATCATTGATAAGAAACCAAATAAGCATCATTGATAAGAAACCATGTAAGCATCATTGACGACCAAACATGTAGTTATCAAGAATGAGAAAACATGCAGGTATCAGGGATGAGAAAACATGTAAGTATCATTCATGACAAAAGCTGTAAGCATCAGAGATGAAAAAAAACATGTAAGCATCATTGATAACAAAACATGTAAGAATCATTGATAACAAACCATCTAAGCATCAGAGATGACAGACCATGTAAGCATGAGAGATGACAAACCGTGTAAGCATCATTAATGACAAACAATGTAAGCATAATTGATAACAAAACATGTAAGGATTATTGATAACAAAACATGTAACCATGATTGATAACAAAACATACAAGCATCATTGATAAGAAACCATGTAAGCAGCATTGATAGGAAACCATGTAAGCATCCGTGATGACCAAACATGTAGATATCAGGGATGAGAAAACATGGAAGTATCATTAATGTCAAAACATGGAAGTATCATTAATAACAAAGGATGTAAGCATAAAAGATGACTAAACATGTAAGGATCAGAGATGACAAAACATGTAAGCATCATTAATGCGAAACCAGGAGAGCATCATTCATGAGAAAACATGTAAGCATCAGAGATGACAAAACATGTAAGCACTATTGATAACAAAACATGTAAGGATCATTGATGACCAAACATGTAAGCATCATTGATAACGAAATATGTAAGCATCATTGATAACAAAACATGTAGACATCATTGATAACAAAACATGCAAGTATCATTGATAAGAAAACATGTAAGCAACATTGATAACAAAACATGCAAGCATCATTGATAACAAAACATGTAAGCATCATTGATGATCAAACATGTAGTTATCAGGGATGAGAAAACCTGGAAGTATCATTGATGTCAAAACATAGAAGTATCATTGATGTCAAAACCTGGAAGTATCATTAATGTCAAAACATGGAAGTATCATTGATGTCAAAACATGTAAGTATCATTGATAACAAAACATGTAAGTATTGGAGATGACAAAACCTGGAAGTATCATTGATTTCAAAACATGGAAGTATCATTGATGTCAAAACATGGAAGTATCATTGATGTCAAACATGCAAGTATCATTGATAACAAAACATGTAAGTATTGGAGATGACAAAACATGTAAGCATCATTGATACCAAAACATGTAAGCAACATTGATAACAAAACATGCAAGCATCATTGATGTCAACACATGTAAGATTCATTGATAACAAAACATGTAAGCATTAGAGATGACAAAGCATGTAAGCATCATTGATAACGAAATATGTAAGCATCATTGAAAATAAACCATGGAAGCATCATTGACGTCAAAACATGTAAGCATGATTGATGACAAAACATGTACTTATCAGGGATGAGAAAACATGGAAGTATTAGGGATGAGAAAACATGTAAGTATCATTGATGACAAAACCTGTAGGCATCAGAGATGACAAAACATGTAAGCATCATTGATAACGAAATATGTAAGCATCATTGATAACAAAACATGCAAGCATCATTGATAAGAAAACATGTAAGCAACATTGATAACAAAACATGCAAGCATCATTGATAACAAAACATGTAAGCATCATTGATGATCAAACATGTAGTTATCAGGGATGAGAAAACCTGGAAGTATCATTGATGTCAAAACATGGAAGTATCATTGATAACAAAACATGCAAGCATCGGAGATGACAAAACATGTAAGCATCATTGATACCAAAACATGTAAGCAACATTGATAACAAAACATGCAAGCATCATTGATGTCAACACATGTAAGATTCATTGATAACAAAACATGTAAGCATTAGAGATGACAAAGCATGTAAGCATCATTGATAACGAAATATGTAAGCATCATTGAAAATAAACCATGGAAGCATCATTGACGTCAAAACATGTAAGCATGATTGATGACAAAACATGTACTTATCAGGGATGAGAAAACATGGAAGTATTAGGGATGAGAAAACATGTAAGTATCATTGATGACAAAACCTGTAGGCATCAGAGATGACAAAACATGTAAGCATCATTGATAACGAAATATGTAAGCATCATGGATAACAAAACATGTAAGCATCAATGATAACAAAACATGCAAGCATCATTGATAACAAAACATGTAAGCAACATTGATAACAAAACATGCAAGCATCATTGATGTCAACACATGTAAGATTCATTGATAACAAAACATGTAAGCATTAGAGATGACAAAGCATGTAAGCATCATTGATAACGAAATATGTAAGCATCATTGATAATAAACCATGGAAGCATCATTGACGTCAAAACATGTAAGCATGATTGATGTTAAAACATGTACTTATCAGGGATGAGAAAACATGGAAGTACTAGGGATGAGAAAATATGGAAGTATCATTGATGACAAAACCTGTAGGCATCAGAGATGACAAAACATGTAAGCATCATTGATAAAGAAATATGTAAGCATCATTGATAACAAAACATGCAAGCATCATTGATAAGAAAACATGTAAGCAACATTGATAACAAAACATGCAAGCATCATTGATAACAAAACATGTAAGCATCATTGATGATCAAACATGTAGTTATCAGGGATGAGAAAACCTGGAAGTATCATTGATGTCAAAACATGTAAGTATCATTGATAACAAAACATGCAAGCATCGGAGATGACAAAACATGTAAGCATCATTGATAAGAAAACATGTAAGCAACATTGATAACAAAACATGCAAGCATCATTGATAACAAAACATGTAAGCATCATTGATGATCAAACATGTAGTTATCAGGGATGAGAAAACCTGGAAGTATCATTGATGTCAAAACATGGAAGTATCATTGATAACAAAACATGCAAGCATCGGAGATGACAAAACATGTAAGCATCATTGATACCAAAACATGTAAGCAACATTGATAACAAAACATGCAAGCATCATTGATGTCAACACATGTAAGATTCATTGATAACAAAACATGTAAGCATTAGAGATGACAAAGCATGTAAGCATCATTGATAACGAAATATGTAAGCATCATTGAAAATAAACCATGGAAGCATCATTGACGTCAAAACATGTAAGCATGATTGATGTCAAAACATGTACTTATCAGGGATGAGAAAACATGGAAGTATTAGGGATGAGAAAACATGTAAGTATCATTGATGACAAAACCTGTAGGCATCAGAGATGACAAAACATGTAAGCATCATTGATAACGAAATATGTAAGCATCATTGATAACAAAACATGCAAGCATCATTGATAAGAAAACATGTAAGCAACATTGATAACAAAACATGCAAGCATCATTGATAACAAAACATGTAAGCATCATTGATGATCAAACATGTAGTTATCAGGGATGAGAAAACCTGGAAGTATCATTGATGTCAAAACATGGAAGTATCATTGATAACAAAACATGCAAGCATCGGAGATGACAAAACATGTAAGCATCATTGATAACAAAACATGTAAGCAACATTGATAACAAAACATGCAAGCATCATTGATGTCAACACATGTAAGATTCATTGATAACAAAACATGTAAGCATTAGAGATGACAAAGCATGTAAGCATCATTGATAACGAAATATGTAAGCATCATTGATAATAAACCATGGAAGCATCATTGACGTCAAAACATGTAAGCATGATTGATGTTAAAACATGTACTTATCAGGGATGAGAAAACATGGAAGTACTAGGGATGAGAAAATATGGAAGTATCATTGATGACAAAACCTGTAGGCATCAGAGATGACAAAACATGTAAGCATCATTGATAAAGAAATATGTAAGCATCATTGATAACAAAACATGCAAGCATCATTGATAAGAAAACATGTAAGCAACATTGATAACAAAACATGCAAGCATCATTGATAACAAAACATGTAAGCATCATTGATGATCAAACATGTAGTTATCAGGGATGAGAAAACCTGGAAGTATCATTGATGTCAAAACATGGAAGTATCATTGATAACAAAACATGCAAGCATCGGAGATGACAAAACATGTAAGCATCATTGATACCAAAACATGTAAGCAACATTGATAACAAAACATGCAAGCATCATTGATGTCAACACATGTAAGATTCATTGATAACAAAACATGTAAGCATTAGAGATGACAAAGCATGTAAGCATCATTGATAACGAAATATGTAAGCATCATTGATAATAAACCATGGAAGCATCATTGACGTCAAAGCATGTAAGCTTCATTGATAACGAAATATGTAAGCATCATTGATAACAAAACATGTAAGCAACATTGATAACAAAACATGTAAGCATCATTGATGATCAAACATGTAGTTATCAGGGATGAGAAAACCTGGAAGTATCATTGATGTCAAAACATGGAAGTATCCTTGATATCAAAACATGGAAGTATCATTGATGTCAAAACATGTAAGTATCATTGATAACAAAACATGTAAGCATCGGAGATGACAAAACATGTAAGCATCATTGATACCAAAACATGTAAGCAACATTGATAACAAAACATGCAAGCATCATTGATGTCAACACATGTAAGCATCATTGATAACAAAACATGTAAGCATCAGAGATGACAAAACATGTAAGTATCATTGATAACGAAATACGTAAGCATCATTGATAATAAACCATGGAAGCATCATTGACGTCAAAACATGTAAGCATCATTGATAATAAAACATGTAAGCATCAGAGATGACAAAACATGTAAGCAGCAGAGACTACAAAACATGTAAGCATCATTGATAACGAAATATGTAAGCATCATTGATGATAAAACATGTAAGGATCATTGATGATAAAACATGTAAGCATTATTGATAACAAAACATGTAAGCATCATTGATAACAAAACATGCAAGCATCAGAGATGACAAAACATGTAAGCATCAGGGATGACAAAACATGTAAGCATCAGGGATGACAAAACCTGTAAGCATCATAGATGACAAAACATGTTAGCATCATTGATAACGAAATATGTAAGCATCATTGATAAGAAAACATTTAAGATTCATTGATAACAAAACATGTAAGCATCAGAGATGACAAAACATGTAAGCATCATTGATAACAAAACAAGTATGCCTCATTGATAACAAAACAAGTATGCCTCATTGATAACAAAACATGTAAGCATCATGGATAAGAAAACATGTAAGCATAGGTGATGACAAAACATGTAAGCAGAATTGATGACAAAACATGTAGAAATAATGGAAGAGAAAACATGTAATCGTAATTGATGACAAATTGTGCAAGCAGCATTGATAAAAAACATGCAAACATCATTGATGACAAAAGATGTAAGCATCATTGTTGAGAAAACAGGAAGGACTGATCGAGGAGAAAAGATGTAGGCCTACTTGATAAGAAAACATGTACGCATCAGTGATGACATTACATGTAATCATTGATAACAAAAAAATTGTGGTCTAAGGAGACATTTGAATTTTTGTAATAAAGCTGATCTGCATGTAGCTCCAAAGTTCGGAAAGTTCATCTGTCATGTCTGTGATCGCTAATGGAAGATAGAAGCAGGATTGAAGTCACCTACGAGGGCACGAACACAGTAACAAATGGAAGCGACGGCAAGCTCCTGTCAAGAAGGAGCCATCATTATGCATGAATGTATCTATGTATACACATATGTATGTACGTACATATGTATGCATGTATGTCTCATGGGTTAGTCGGACAAAAGGGGTGCCAAATAACGAAAATTCTGCTGCTTACTTCTTCACACAGAAAATTGATAAAGATTATCAAAATAAGACAGCTACAATTCACCGATACCACTTACCCTGTTAAAAGAAAGGACTTGATCACATCTGGCAAGATAGTAAAGATGCAGTTTTTGAGGTTTGCAAACAAAGAAGTATTTGGAAAGTTTAAAAAATAAGATAAATTGGGAAATAAGAATAACAGTACACCATAAATGCCCTCGTCATGAGTACAACATGCAATGCAAAATATCTTTTGTAGGTATCATACCATCTTGATGTGTCTGTGCTTTTCTAAAGTAGGGCAAACAGTGGGCATAAGACCATCCTTTAGCACCTTCCTTTTCCCATCTGTCAAAGTCATATGCATGGCCTCTCACATAAACCAAGGCATTCAATGATGATGATCCACCCCAGACTCGGCCACGAGGCCAATACATAACCCTGCAAAAAAAAATTTAAAAAAATTAACCTTAAAAAACAATGTCAAGAATGTTTTATTTTATCAACCAATGTAATGAATGCACAGATTGTGTGCCTGGAATCACACCCAGATTAAAAATTTCTAAACAGTCATATCTAAATTCATGGCAGGCTAGCCACCCTTTGCATATGAAAGGAGAATTTAACTCATTAGTAAAAGAGTTTGCTTGCTTTTTCATGCAGTGCCATGATATCACTTCGAAAACCTCAGATTTATTCAATTTTTGGATTTTCTGAAAACCAGGCATGCTTTTTGAAGCATACAGGATGCTTTGCATACCAGGCTTTTGTTCTTTTCTTTTAAAAGATGAAGAACCATACAAGGTATAAAGTCACTAAGAACTGTGAAAGGAAAAGAAAAATTGGTCAAAAGAGGGTATAAGAGCTCAACTTAGACTTGAAAACATTCAAATCACAGGACTAAGTAAAGGACTTAGAAGCTAAATAGTTCCATATAATAGCCACCTAAGAAAAACACTGCATGACGATAAAACGTTGAGAGAAAAGTTTTATTCAAGATGCAACAAATTGAATTGGTACAAGTGAGAAATTTCAACAGAAAAACTTTCTACGATAACATCTACACAGCCAGATTTCATTAATGATACCAAGGTTGAAGAGTACCAATATGATTTATTAATAAGATCTACATCTACAATAAGACCTATTAAGTTACAAGAAAGTCTCCAAACCCATGAAATGAGGAGAGGAACTAAGGAGATGAAATGAGGAGAGGAACTGAGGAGGTGAGCGTGACAAGCACTTTACAAGTTCAGTTGTAGGGTGTAGTAATTCGTGGGAGCACAAAATGCTGTTGAATAGTTCCAATTAAACATCTGAAATAATTTCCCCATTTGCTCATTCCACTTACTGTCATTGAGAGCCCAGATGAATACATGACTAGATTTAGGAATAGCTGTACTGATTTGGCCCTCTGTTTTATAGAAAAAAGGCAATAAGTATCACAAACCACGCTCGACATGTCTTAATATTGACTGCTATTACAAAATATTTCATTCCCAACTTGTTACTTAAATGAACAATTTCCATAGGACAATTTAATCCACTGCTATTGAAATATTCTAGGACATTTGATGTTATATTTAGTGCAACCCAATGAGTTCCACATCCTTCAAAATCGTCAAGGTTGATAACAAAGAATCCTGTTTTACTTTGATTAATTATGTCCAGAGAATACACCATTAAAATTCTTAATCTGAAGGTATTTAATCCATTTATTCAAATTAATGTTTGATAGTGGAATGTCAATGAATTTTTGTTTTTGTTTTTGAAAGATCGTTCTGCGTATTGGTATGCCATTCAGAGAACTGCTTTTGTCTAGAAAAAGACCTTGCTCGGCCTTCTCTTTTCAAATTCTTTTTCTTTTTATGGTTTCCTTTTCAAACCCATGTGAACTGTGGGATCCCAACTGCCAACAAAAGGAGAAAGCTCTGAACAATAACATTGACCCTTCTACAAACTCCATAACTAGATAATGGGAAATCCTATGAAGGAAGCCAAAATATCACACCTTATTGAATGCCTTGAAGATACCCAAAACTAGCACATCCTTCACAAGGCATAAAAAAACCTTTAGATACCTTCTGCGATTACAGTCAAAAGGTAATTAATGGAGCGAGACCCTCTAAATCCATGCCGAATATCAACCACAAGTTCTGCAAGAAGTCCAAATGTGGATTGCTAATAAGTCATTTAAAGAGCTTATTAACCATAGAAGTAGGTCTTAAGTGTCAATATTTTCCAGGATCAGACAGATCACCTGCATTCTTGTAGACAGTGGCAAAAGAAGGCTCAGACAGGCAGTGGTTGAAAAGTTTGGACAGCAAGGAAGATAGCTCAAAAGCACACTCTGCCAAGAGAACTACAGAAATCAAATCTATACCAGACACTTTAGACTGATCAAACTCATGAATGACCTTGGGTGCCATCCTTGGATTTATGATGACTAAGTACAAAATCTGATTTTGCAAATGGAATTTTAGCACGGAAAGCCAATGTCACTTAGAGACAAATTTGGAGAAAACAGTTTAACAAAGGGATCAGTCTTTTCTCTAGGCCTCAGTGAAAACAAAAAAAATCAAACTTTGGTGAAATAACTGACTTGCCCGAATGAAAAACACTACCATAAACCTTCCAAATATCTTGACTTTCAAGTCTTTGGGGTGAAACTGATTCACAATCTTGTACAGCATAGACTGATGTAGCATCAAAAATCACCTTCTTACAAGCAGTACTGACCCACAGGCTCATTAAGGTCTTATGGTTTCTCAATGATGTTAAATGGTTTGTAGTAAGGGTCAACTTTAATAACCCATCCTGTGGGTCAGATCAGGAGTGTGCCCCACTACAGAGAGAGATAGAATCTTAAATGTCTTTCTATTGGGGTCAATATAAGAATCTTTAATTAATCTGGTACTCTAAGATTTTGTGTTTGGGAAAAGATACAAAATCCATAGGCTATAACCAAGTATTGGCTATTTATGCATTATTTATGGATAATTTTGCATAATTTATGCATTATTTTATGGAGAAGTTCAGATGCATAACAAACCAAACACTCTTGGGTGAGTCATTTTTGTTTTCTGATACTAGGATAAATCATAGGACAAATGATGGAAAATGGATATAATTTGGAATGATATCTTGAAAAAAATTAAAACATTACAATAATTAAAAAATATACAGTCAACCAAGCAATTATCAGCTTCTTTTTCAATTTTTGGAACAATGGGCAATAATGGGTAGCCTTTGTTTTATCATGATCATTATCATTTAATAAAAGCATATACAAAATCAAGTGAAAATAATTTTAAGCTAACATGTATTTGAACACCTATTACTGTGGTGTTACATTTGTTAAAACACCTATTAGCGCTTTAACAAATCACTCACATTCACTCACTATCCAGTTGGCATGTATCCATGGCTTGCACAGGTATGCCCAAATGTAACACCAAATTTACTTTGGGGCAATACCATAGGCTAATATTACCAACAATAGTGTCAAATATTATTGCTAATAATTTTCAACTTTAACTGAGAGGACTAGGTGTAAAAAGTAACACGTTAAGCATGTTACCATGTAGAAACCCTTAATCATCACATGATTTTAACCTGCTTGAAGCGAGGATAAAGTATTACACAAAAGAGTATAGCCCTTACCTGTTGTTGACATTTTCTTGTGGCTCTGTATGATAATACCAGTTATAATTATCATTGGAAAGGTTGTACTGTATTGCTGCTGGCATATGAATTTTCCAATTCCACATATGATCCTTTGGCCCTGCTTCAAGTACAAGCACTCTGTACTTTCCATTTTCACTTAGTCGATTTGCAAGGACACAGCCTGCAGAACCACTTCCAATAATGACATAATCATGAACTGTACTGAACGTAGTTAGTGATCTAGATTGATAATTTTTTTGTGATCCTTTAACAAGGAAACTGTATTTTGTACCTGCAAATAAGGATAAAGAACTCGAAATAAACAGTAAAAAATGGCTCAAATAAATATAATAATAAGAAGGAAAGTTTTATTTTTCATCCAAACACATAGAATCACAAACTTCACTAATCAAGGTAATTTCCATTTGCTTACCTATTTAACAAACTTAAATATTTTACTAACAAAATTATTAAAACGACAATACCGTAATCATTCAAATAAGCGCCTGGGCGCTTATTTAATTTTTATACTTTTCAGGGGGACGCTTATTCAAATAATTACGGAAGTGGACGGTGAATTGAAGAAGTTTCCTGATAAGAAAAACAAAAAAGAATAAAAATTGTCAAAGAAAAAGTGTTGGTCTTTCTTTTCCAAGTGTCCCCTTCCCTCCATGCAAGATATTGAATTTTTTAATCGATTTTCTCCGTGAATTCTGAAAATTCGAATAAGCGCTTATTATTATTATTACCGTCAGTTTTAAAGCTTTTGCACAGGCTGTTCATATTGCCGAGTACTTTCCTCTTGGGCGAGCCACAACTAGTGGCCAAGGGCCAAGAGGATTCTTTCAAATGTCCATTACTTTTCTAATTATCCTCGCAGACCCCAATAAGGCTGTTTTTTGCACAATTCCAACATTTACTTTAAGACCTAACATTTCCATCCAGCTATTAAATCTTTTGCTCACACAGCCTAAGGCACCAACAACTACTGGTACCACTTTCACTTTTCTTAACGACCAAAGACGTTTCAGCTCCATTTTTAAATCTTGGTACTTTTCGATCTTTTCATTCTCTTTTTCATGTGCCCTACAATCACCAGGTACAGCAACATCATGATGATGGCATAATGATGGCATCTTTCGTTTTCTTCTCAAGTAATATTATGTCTGGTCTCCTCGCTTCTATCAAATTATCACATTGGATATTGATATCCCAAATCAATTTTACATTTTCATCTTCTACTACACCTTCCGGGCAATGTTCGTACCATTTCTCCTTCCTGTCGAGACCATACTTTCCACATAACATCCAATGGATCAGCTTAGCGATGTTATCATGTCTCCTCTTGTATTCACGTTGAGCCATTTTACTACACTCACAAACAATATGTTGCACTGTCTCCGCTCGTTCTCCACACATTCTGCACAAGGGACTTTCTGAAGTTTTATCAATTCTATTTTTAATGTAGTTTGTTCGCAAAGCCTGTTCTTGTGCGGCAAATATTGTTGCTTCTGTTTGAACTTTGATGTCTCCTCGAGTAATCCATTGCCAAGATAACTTTTTATCAATTTCCTCAGGCATTTCTCTAACAAACTGACCATACATTCTCTTCTCGTGCCATTTAGTTTTAATCTCGTTATGACTTGATCTTTTAAATTCATCCTTTTCCATCAAATTATCTGTTTGGATAACACCACCTTTTCTCACACCCTTCAAAAGCATCTCATTTGACTCTCTAATATATAGACCCAAATTATTTTCTTCTGACCATACACAGTTTTCGATACTGATCAAACCCCTACCCCCTTCTTTCCTCTTTACATAAAGTCTGTCAATATCTCCTTTTGGATGAAAAGCCCCATACATGGTCAATATCTTCCTTGTCGTCCTGTCAATCTTCCTCAACTCGTCCACCTTCCAGGCAATAATTCCTGCTCCATATCTTAAAAGGGCAACAGCCCAAGTATTAATAGCTTGAATCTTATTTCTTCCATTTAGACTTGATTTAAGAATTAACCTCAATCTCCTCTTATATTCTGTGATTACTTTTGACTTAATTTCCTTTTCTTTTATCTGGTCCAACTCCAAGACCCCAAGGTACGTGTACCCATTTTCATCTACGTGCCTCATCACCTCTCCATTAATTATTATTATTATTATTATTATTATTAGCGCTTATTTGTGAAGGGCGCTTATTCAAACGATTACGGTAGTCCTGGATTGGTCCATGGTTGGTTTCTACAGCAGAATATTTAGAGTGAGGAGCGAATGATTATAGTGGAAAGTTTGGTGGAAAGAAAGCACTCGTGTTTGTTGTCGACATTTAAAGCATTGCACATTTCACTGAAAGTGGCACAAGATTGAGCGAATATATCTAAAGAGCTAATGGGAAGATATACGAATATATAACTTTCGAAAACTTGGAATGTAAATCACGAATCAAAGAACGATACTTTTTATATTTGCGAGAAGCATTTTTATCCAGGTTTGTTTCATACCCAACCATCAGTTCAAGTATGTATAACTGTTTTTGTGGAGTAACTAAGATCAAATTAGGTTCCAAGCCATCTCCAGTTATAATGCATGGCGATAAAACTTCACAGATATCAGTGTATATTGTACAGCCTTCAAGAGATTTTGGAGCTCCTGCAAAAAACTGTAATGCTGAGTTGTGTCGCCAAGTAAAACGACCTTCCTGAACGTATGTTTTGCAGTCGGTGACAACATGTGGAAGGGTTTCTGGTTCAAAGCAGGAAGAGCAAAAAAAAGATAGACTGGGGTTCCATTTGGATAGATTTTTACGAGTTGTAAGGGTGTTATTAGGGTGAAGATATTTTTGGGCAGTTTACTTTGAGCTTCAGACCAAAACTTGTTGTATTTTGAAGTTGTGTTGTCAAATAAAAATGAGAGAGTGGTACCTTGTGTAGTAAGATGACTTTGTAAATGCTCCTTGTGTTCTGTCTGCACAGCTTTCAAAACCTCTTTTGTATTTTTATTTATCGTATTGTATATTCGCACTATTACTTGTATTTTTCCACAGTGACTGGATGTTACAATTTGGTGACAACTTCAGAGCGTTACGGAAGACAGTTGGGCACTGTAGAGGTTTTGTGGTAGGTAGCTGCAAGTTGAGTCCAAATAGATTTTTGGAAAGAATAATGGAGCTAAGAGTTGTACTTATAGGCAGGTCAAGCCACTGGCGTATGTGTTTAGAGAGCAGGTTATCAAGATTTTCTGCCACTCAAGTTTTAGAAACATTTGAAACAGTAAAGTGCCAGGAAATCTTTGGGAGGGCAAATTCACTGTAGAGCCGCACTTTGTGTTTGGGAGGATAGGTAAAGAATCAATTTGTTTAAGAAGACCTTGTAAAATAGACAGGAGCTTGGATTTGTGATATTGAGTGGTCATTTCAATGTCATAGTAACGTCTGAGAAACTTAAAGGCATCTCCCATGGCTACAAAGGGTACAGTTTCGTTATCAACAAAAAGCTTGGGTTGAAGTTATCTTGCTGTGTATTTTTTGATACCAAATACGGCATATTTAACAACCCTTATGATTATGTTGGCCCATTGATACCATCGAGTAAAACAGTTTGAAAGAAGCTGGTTCTCTCTTTCCCCACTTGAACGTCATCTGCAAACAGAAACCACTCTACAGGATTAAGCATGGGACTGTTCTTATTGTGAGGTGACACACCAAATTGGTTGCATTTTTTGCTCTAGTATATTGAATAAATGTGTTAAAACAAATAATAAAGAGTAGAGGACTAGAGCAATCACCTTGCAAAAGCCTATGACGAACCGTTATGGTTTCAGTTGTAAAATGATCAGTGATAAATGTTGTTGTAAATTCAGTGTAAAGACTGGTGACTAAAGACTTAATTTTGTCAGGAATATGTTGGTGATCTAGAACAGATCTTACTAAGTTATGGTGGACTTCACCAAATGCATTTTAGGTCTAAAAGAGTGATGACTAGGGAGCATTGGTTAGTGCCTTTTTCCATTCAGGAGGAGCTTCACCAGAAATCCATAAGATTTTAATTATTTCTGTGAGGTAAGACCATAGATAAGGCAAGTTATAGATATATATTTTATCTAGTGGGCATGGTGAGGCAGATAACTTCATACAACGATAAATTGATGCCATTTTTTGATATGATAGAGGCTCAGTCTTGGAAGGGTCCACAGGTTTGTTAAACGACGGTATCCATGATGGAATTATAAAGTGTTTTTTATTAATTGTCAATGTTAGAGTTTTATGGGAAGAAGTCAGTTTTTGGCAAAGGAAATGGGAAAGTAGTGCTGGCCTTAAACCGGAAACTGCGGGATTTATAATACCTGCACAGGACCAGAGTTTATTAACCCGAAACTACGAAGCAAATGTTGTATGTAATGGTGCCAATCCGAAACGTACATTTTGTGGTAAAAGTGTCGAGACGATTGACCATTTGGTGTCAGGTTGTCAAATCCTAGCACCAAAACGAGTATACTAATAGACACAACCGTGTAGGTCAGTAAGTTCATTGGAAAGTGTGTAGCTACTATGAAATTGAAATTGTTGAAAAATGGTACAAACACCAACCCATACCAGTAACAGACACCCCACAAGTAACCAAATTATGGGATTTCCCAATAAGAACGGACCAAACGATTCAGGGTAACAGACCAGACATTGTCATAAAGGATAAATTGACCAAGCAGTGCCAAATGATTGATAAGAGTGTCCCATCCAACAACAACATCACTGCCAAGGAGTTTCAAAAGCTTGGTTAATGTAAAGACTTAGAAGTCGAGGTCAGTCGGATGTGGAACGTGGGAACGAAGATAATACCGGTTATTGTAGGAGCCCTGTCTATGGTGAAGAAAGGAACGTGAAAATACGCCAATTTAATCCTGGTAAATATTCAATTACCAGAAATCCAGAAAGTAGTTTAAAACTCAACTGCACTCATTCTCAGAAGAGCACTTTCTATATAAAGAAAATCGAGAAACTAGAAAACTATAAAGCATACATGCACGACACAATACCTCATGCTATGAGTAATAGCCCGGTGTTAGTTTGTTTCCAAACTTTATGCACTCTAAAGAAAATTTGAAAAGACATAATAATAATTTTTTTAAACTTCAAGCGTATATTTTTTCCATGTTATCACTTAATACAATTGTATGCTGTGTATACATTACATCATTACCCTAAGAAATACCACTCACTATCAAGGCATGGTATCAAGGACGCACAGAGTAACGTAGTCACCAATAAAGGAGGGGAGGCTGATCCCATGTCTTACTACGTTGACACAATATGTAATATGTGGTTCGAATTACCAAACATATGGTTTTCTTTATGATATATGAGATTTCGCTTTTATCGTAACTTAATTCCGCTAACATCTTCGCTACCAAATATGTACTCTTTCCGATTGCTCCTATCGCGCCAATGCTTAAATTGACAAATATAACTTTTTGATAATTTTTGCTTAGAAATCTTAACACAAATTCATACTTTTCTGATTTATGTTTTGAATTCACTTCAATATTTGTTTCAAAGCCGATTGAAAGTTCTAGAATATAAATCTTTCCTTTATCAATTACTAACAGATCAGGGCGATATGTATCTCCGGTAATAATCGATGGAGAATTGTAATCATCAATATCACAGTAAACTTTTGCATTTTTCTTATTCGAAGATATGAAGTTTGCAATATTTTTTAAAACCGAGTCATGCCTCCAATTATAACGTTTTTCGTTCAACGCTGTATTACATCCTCCAATAACATGCCCGAGAGTTTCTGTAGCATTACATAAGGAACAGGCAGATGATTCTCTTTGTCCCCATTTTAGCATATTTGAAGCGTTGGCGAGGGTGTTGTTTAAATACCGGATTGTGAATGAGTAGATATTATTGGGTAACGTAGAAAGC
>RDPX01000091.1:1769896-1787963 GCA_003991215.1 Morbakka virulenta | reverse complement strand
GAACATGGGCATCCCGACCGAGTGAGGAGTTAATGGCTGTGATGCTATCAACTCCATTCACGCTGTTATCGTTAGACTTGAATCTGTTCATGTTCATGGTTGTTCTTGGCAAGATACAGTGGTGGTTTGCCACTGGATTGTACTCCATCCGAATACCCCAACACCCTAAAATGAAGAGTCAGTTCACTTAAAACGAGAATTTTAGCCTCGTTTTCGTGTTCAGCAGCATAAGCATGTCCTCATATGNGAAACTGTTTATTGGCATTAAAGTGGAGGTATTTGATATTTCACTGCGAATTATACAAATATTGAGGGAAGAAGCCAAATGAATAAATCTGACTTGCTTGATAATTCGTATCCAATGTACATTTAACTACAACCAATATCTACTTCTCCCTTCAGTTACACTTAACACTGGTAGACCGGTTTTGATATGAAGTAACATGAAAGGCTGGTGGTTAAATCACGCGAGCAAATTGTCCATTTGGTAGACTTGTAAAAACACTAAGAAACTACCGTTCAAGACAATAAAGTACATTTTTATATGTGTTTCTTTCGATTCACATACCTTGAGTAGTGATTGCATTTACTTGAATTGCATGCAGCGGTTTGAAGCTGAGTCGAGCAGATGGTTTTTTTTCACTTGGCAATTTAGTACAAAACTATGGATTTATGGAGTATTAGGTGATTATACTAAAGTGCATAAAAGGAATGATGGCAATTCGCCGAAGGACAATTTCAGGAAGTGAGGTAGCAAACCCAGAAGTCAATATTTTGACGGTTTTTTGGAGGGAATTATTTTCCGGAAGCGACTCTGCTAGCATCGGAGGAATCCAGGAAGCCCCAATCAGCAATCAATCTGAGAGACGTTTTCGTTTGCGTCTTGAAAGCTCATCCTCTTACTTTCATTCACTTGTATTTTGGATACTTTTTATATTCACTATCCTGTTATCGACGTTGGATAACTGGATCAATTACCATTTTTTATCGAAGACCCATTACTTTTTCTTTGTGTCCTGGCTGAAATCCATCATAACTGTTGGCATATTACAGATAATACTTAAAAAATTTTCATTGTCATTCAGAACTAGATTCAGGTAAATATATATTATTATTGTGTTTTTTGAATTCGAAGTTTGAATTTTATATGGGATAATTGCTAAGGAAATATTTTTTTTCTGTTGATTGTTTTATGTTATTTTTTCATTTCACAGGTTGCCGGCACTATAGAAGCTGCCTATTATTTTAGCCTATTTTTTACTCAAAAGCCAAATAACATTAGTACTAATAGCAGTGATATTTATTTTAGTCTACCTACTATTGTAATCATTTCTAATAAGGAAGCTTTCAAATTTCATAGTTTATATATAACTTTGACCATAGCTAGTAATAGTCTTAGTATCTTTATTGAACAGGCCCTATAATGTTACGTTACTACTCGTATATTGTATATATTGTATATTCACCTGACACCTTAAATTCATTTCTTATATTTTGTTACACAGAATTCCATATACATTTTACACTGGACACATAAATGCTTCAGATATAAAGCATAGGTGATGCAGCTTACTTATATATTTACCCTTTAACGACGTCTTCTGCTACTGCGAGGTGAGACCCTTTATAGCCTTCTCTTCTAGCCTTCAGTCATCTCCCTTGTTATCTCTCTAGATATATTCAATTACCCCAATTCTGCTACTTTTTCCTCCAAGTCTTCTTTGGCCCCCCAAGTGGTCTTCTACCAGGTGCTTCTATATTTGTTGCTCTTGCCAATGCCTCTTCTTTGCCTGGCCTATCCACATGTCCAAAGCATGTCAGGCCTGACTTGCACATGACTAACTATTTCTGATATCCTACATATCATCTTGCTATCCCAGAACCTATCATGTCTCCTTAAGTATTTGGTTTGGTACCTCAACATTCCTTTGTCTCCTTTAGTCAGGTGCAATAATAAAGAAAATTATGAAAAGGACTTGAAGAAACAAGATTTACCAATCCATTGCTTCACAGTTTATTTATGATCCAGATTGGTGATACCATACCATCTTCATGCATAACCTGCACATTATTTTTAGCTTTTTCTTCATATTTACTTAATATCGTAGAGCAGCAGAAAATGAAGTATTCTGCTTTCAAAAGCTATTGTCAGAAAGGACCATTTGTTGTCCAGAATCAACATTCAAACACTTGGCCCTAAAATATTACTTAAACTAAACCCAAGACTACTTAAAAATAGATAAAAATATTTCAAATTTGTAATACATGATCTGACTCCATTTTTAGTAATGCCAGAAAGAAATTCATCTCCTTGTGGCCATTGGTGCTTCTGCAGTCTTTGACAGTGTATAGTGAGGCATCAGATTTTCTGAAAAAAGCAAGGAATGCTGCAGGCTCAGAATTTTTCCAGGTAAGTAGAAAATTTGAACATGTCTTTTTTAAGTAATGGTATTTAGACTAATTTATTTTTTACAAGTCAGCTGGCCAGAAAGTGTTGATTGCTTCAATAATTACTTTTACTCCATCCATTTATCATTCCCTTAATATCAATTTAAGGCATGTGTGATGTAATGAGTAAGTTTGAACTTATCTTCTTTTTTACAATTTTCCCTGTGTTTTTGTAGTTTACCTTATCTCATGTTTTCAGCTATCTATCTATCTATCTATCTATCTATCTATCTATCTATCTGTCTATCTATCTATCTATCTATCTATCTATCTATCTGTCTATCTATCCAATTTTTTATATTTATGTATATAGTAATAGTAGTAAAGTATACCAATGTTCACTAAGAGTGCTCAATGTTTTTTAAGAACGAAGGGCTATCAATCACTAAATTGATGTTAACCTCAAAACAACTATATTTCTTGATGTTGCCTTTGACTTGGAAACCGGGAAATACTACCCTAACTGAAAACCAAACAATTCAATTAAGTATATTAATGCTAAGTCAAACCAACCCCCCAGCATTACAGATAAATTACCATCAATGATTAACAAATGCATATCTGAGTTATCATGTAATGAGGAAGAATTTAATAAAGTTAAAGATATTTACGGAAAGTCTTTGGTTGAAAGTGGTCCAATATAACCTTACATTTAGTCGAGCTACTAATAATGTAAAAGTATTCAAGCAACATTCGAGAACCGTAATATGGTTTAACCCACCCTTCA
The DNA here is from genome assembly GCA_003991215.1 of Morbakka virulenta. NCBI lineage: Eukaryota > Metazoa > Cnidaria > Cubozoa > Carybdeida > Carukiidae > Morbakka > Morbakka virulenta. The sequence goes on along the minus strand of RDPX01000091.1, from coordinate 1,784,788 downwards.
GCAGAAATGTGAAATCTAATATTGGTAAAACTTTCTTAAGTTTAATTAACAAACATTTCTAAAAAGATAACAAATTGCACAAGATATTTAATTGTAACACCCTTAAGTTAAGCTACTAATGTATGCCTAACATGTCACACATGATTAAAAAGCATAACAACAAAATTATTAATAATGAGTTTAAAGAAGAAACAAGACCTTACAACTGCAGGAATAAGGAGAACTGTCCTCTCAATGGTAGTTGTTTATCAACAAACATTGTGTACAAAGCTGAAGTAGTTACTCAAGATAATTTATTTATGTATCATGGCACATCAAAAAGTGAATTTAAATATCGATACAACAACCACACTATATGTTCCGTAATTGCTCCTACCAAAATGATATCAAACTTTCTAAGTTAGTATGGAAACTAAAGGATGATAAAGCACTATTTAAAATCAGTTGGTCAATAGCTGTTAAAACATCCCCCTATGTTTGTGGTACTAGATGTTGTGACTTGTGCTTATGAATAATAAAATCAGACTCAGAGCAGCTTTTGAATAAATGCAACAAACTGATTAGTTAATGTCATCACCGTGATAAATATATTATCGGTAATGTCAAGTAGACCCCATATGCATAATGCCTATTATGCTTTGAACATTTTTACACACTCCCACACAGGGGATGCGACATTGTTTGTCAGTGCATAGTATGTAATAGACCTTGTGCATAGCCATTGTTTGCCTGAGTATGTATTATGGTTTGTAACTTTATGTATACCCTTGAGTATACTTTTATTCATTTATAAAATATAAATGAATACTTTATTTTCTTGAGTGTACCATAATTACCTTGCATCTTTATAATACACGAAATTTTGTAGTAATTCATTACAGTTTGAAGATTGTTAAGAAAACATGAAACTAGTAGTAACTGCTAAATTCGTGTAGTTATTTTGTATACTATACTCGTAATATGTATATATATATATATATATATATATATATATATATATTAACAAAGGAATATGAAATTTCATCAACAACAGTGCTCTACCACATTAAAATGCAGGAGCTATCATATAATCAGATGTATGAGTAACAAAAACTTCATCTTTACAGTACTTAGAGTTTCTTGTCTTTCACTATCTTCAGCTGTATACATTTGTACACAGCTGAAGATTGTGAAAGACATGAAACTGTGAGTACTGTAAGGTTAGAGTTTTTCTTACTCCTGTACTTAGCCATATGGTGCTGATGCCAGATTGACATTCTTTCTAAAGTTACTTCTCCATCTTTCTAATATTTACACTTCATTGTTTCTCCTCTTTTTGACAATGCTTGGTTTGTTTTTTGTTGATTTTGGGGTTTTTTTTATCTTAATCTTATTCTACATTCTTCTTTGTCCTTATCTTTCACCATGTTGTTTTAGATCTTTGTAGCAGAGGGAATGCTGAGTGTTAAGTACCTGTAACACATGTGGAAAGTAGCCACTGCCGGTCACAAGCCCAGGACCTCTGTTGTTGGTCTGCCTCTTCTTTCAAATTCTGAAACACTTCTTCTGTGCCTTTAATTATGTATTGTGTCCCAAGTTGTGTGAAATTGTTTAGTGACATAAAGAGTTTTTCGGTTTTTGAATTTGTCAAATTAGCAGCAGTTAACATCTAGCTGTTTGGAGTTTACTCCTAATACTATATATATAGTATAGTACTGTTTAAAACCTTTCAATTTCCAAATGACAATGAGAGTTATGATTAATGATTATATTAAATATATTCAATGCGCATTTTATTCCCATGACAAAATTTATGAATGAGCCCAAAGTAAAGATTGGTGGACCTGAAAAAATTGTCCAGGTATCACTAGTAGACATTACCTCAGCAGCCCACCTGACCAGATGATGCCTTGGACTTGGTTTTCACTTCAGATGCAACACTGAACAGAAGCTGTGTCAATACCTAGCATATCAGCCAAAGTGTCAAGGTATTGGATTTTGGTCTCCAGGCAAGAAAATGAAAGGCATGTTATGAAAGAAATTTAAGTATGGGCAAGCCAAGTGAGACAACCTGATTGTAGTACTCTAAATCAGTGTCATAAAGGAGAATGACCAGGATGTAAACTCCTTAACTCTTTCGCTACCGTGAGCCGCTGACAGCGGCTTTTGATTTTTATTTTTGAGGACCGAAAGCCGCTGAGATCGGCTTTCTGACCTGTTGCATAAATTAGCACTTATTTGTATAATTACGTTTGATAATGACATCACTCATTGTTTTTTGAAAACTAGAATAAATTTGCTTTGTTTTTAAAAAAAACTCAGTGGCAATATTGCATAAATTACAAGTAATTGAGAATGACAAAAATTGAGCAAGAACAAAGAAACTCTTGTTGATGAATTGGTGAATCATGCAGTTAAGATTATGCCCAGAGATAAAGCAAAAGTTAGAAGGGGACGCCCTACACTTCCTAACAATACAATTGAAAGGTTTGAAGAAAACAAACATTTAATAATGTACACCAATAACGATCGAAACTGTGTGGTTTGTAGTAAGCCAACCAAACGTAAAAGAACAAACTTTATTTGCAATGGTTGTTCATGTAAGCCACATCTTTGTCCAAAAGATTGTTTTATCATGTACCATACTAAGGATGGATAATTTCTTGTTTCATCATGTATATATATATATATATATATATATATATATATATATATATATATATATATTTATATTTATTATTGTGATATTTTGAGAATTGCCACATTCACTAAAAAGTTTTATAGAACATTAGTTTTTCATTTTTTCAACTAGGTCCTCACTTGAAATTGCTTTGTCATAGGTATTTCTACATGTCTATGCCAAATTTGTGAGAATTTTGTGTTTTGGTAACTTTTTTTTAGTTGAGCTAACAAATGAATTTTTGATTTTTAATTTTTTGATCTCGAAAACCAGTAAACATAAGTAGCTAATTTTTCTTTATACTACGAAATGCCAATGTGTGTTTGCTATGGAAAGATAGCATTTTTAATAAGCTTTCAGAAAATGTATAACACTTATGGTAATATATTGTTAGTTTATTGAGTTTTGTCATTTTTTATTAACCCTGGTAACTTTCTTTCAATAATTACTGAAATAAATCGGGCACAGAAGAAATAATTAACATAATTAATTCGGTAGCGATAGAGTTAAGGATGCACTTTAAGACATCCATAATGTATGCTGTCAAGTGTAGGATCCCATCTGGAAGTAGGTACAACTTCATCTGGATCAACCCCAAACTCAAAAGACTCAGAGACAGTAGAAACATCTATACAGCCAGACAACCCCACCCCCACCCCAACCCCATCCTTCCTGGCATCTGGCAGAATGACAAAGTTGCCTTAAAGGAGTGCATACATTGCATGCAGTAAGCAAAGTGATGATTCATCAACACCATTATAGAAGATGAGCTGAAGAAAAACAACACTAAGCTATTTTAAAGATACTTGAAGTTGAGATGACAAGGCAATGAATGAGTGACCCCTTTGCAGAAATTTACCTCCCTGTTCAGTCAGTTTTCACATGCAGTGATGGATCCCTACCTGTCAATATACAAAGGACTTCCTTTTCTGACCTCAGTAGCCTCACGATCACCAGTGAAGGTACAGTAGAGCTGGCCAGGAAAGGCTTCAAGACCACATATTATCCCAAACCACTTCACAAGGATGTATGGTGATGCCATCACTCCATTACTCACTGCAAAATAAAACACCTCCACAGAGTCAGGTTAATTACCAATGGGCTGGCAGACAGCAAACAACATTCTTTAAGAAAGGCAGCAGGCATATGGCAAAAAAAGATACTGCATCTGTCTGCAAGCTGGTAGAACACATAATCTGCAACCATCTTCACTGTCATCAGGAAAAGTACCACATTCTGACAAACCACAGCCATGGGTTCAGATTTGATCTCTTTTGTGAAACCCAGCTGCTTATAACCTTGTTGGAGATTCTATCATCACACCACACTGACCTCAAAACAGATGTCTTTGGACTGGACTTAAACAAGGCATTCAGTACCTTTCTTCCAAACAAGTACTGCACAAGTTGGACCACTGTGGCATCAGAAGACTTTTCACATATGGTGGAAGAATTTCCCAACCAATTGGAAGATAAGAGTGGTCCAGGATGGTGAAGCATTAGAGGAGTTAGCTGTTGAATTTGTTAACCCTCAGGAGACAGAGTTAGAGCCCTTGCATTTCCGGTGTCACATCATTGACTTGCCCAATGCTGTGGATTCAGTAGTATTCCACATTACAGATGACAGTCTCCAAGATCACTTTGCATTGCAAGCTGGCCTCAAAAGACTGGAGAAGTGGGCTGTCCAGTAAGGGCTACTTCCTCTCAACCAAGACCAAGTAAGCCTACTTCTACAGTCTTGGTGACATAATCCTTAAATATGTTGGGTACAACCCCTTTCTCAGCATCCGAAATGCCACTGAGTTGAACTGGACCACTGAGACAACTGGGCTGTGCAAGAGGGGAGTAAAACACTCCTGATCCTCCTCCACATGACAGAACAAACCCCACCAGATGTCAGCCTGGTATTCCAAGGTCTCCAGAATGTTTTAAAAATTCATTGTTTTTGGCCAAATGTGTTATGCACTTGATACTGAGGCTAGTGTATTGTAGTCGTGACCTTGACATAGAAGAACTAAGATATAGAGTATGCAGGTGGTACTCTGTTTTCGTTAAAGTACCTAATCATGAGACAGGGCTTGACACGTTTATCTGGATTAAACACAATTTGGATGGTTAAAATACACTTTGTTTGATTAAAAAACACTTTTTGTTGCTTTGAAAATTGATTGGTTGGTTTAAGCAAAACATGTGTTAAGAACAGTTTGGAAGATAAATTAATTTAAACATTCCTTAATGTACTTGATCTCAAGAATGTAGAATGCTTAGTTTCAGTTGACATTGCTAATTTTACTTATATCCTATCTTGTTTTAGTTGGCAATAGTCCTAAGCATACCAGCATTGATTGCATGCCTCCATGCTTTCTCTGTGATGACTACACCAGGATATGTTGACATAACACTTTTTACCTGTGCTGGATTGCAACTGATGCTTCTTTGTAGAGATCCAGAATTTGAGTTTTCATTCATCACAAGTCTTTATAGTTTAATTTTTGTCGCAATCAAAGCAAGTTACATTGTTGTTTTGACAGGTGACCTTCAACAGGTATAAAATATGTTATGTATACTTATGATTTTTATGCCAGCTGTTGCTACTACGTAGGTTTAAAAGGACAATGACCTTTCTTTGCTCCTTGTGATGATGACCAAGGGCCTTTTTAATTCGTAGTGCTCTCCTACCCACGTGGTCTTTCATGAGTCATGTCCTCGTAAACCTTCTTATGGAATGTCTTATACTATTTACTTGTTAAATATTATGATCTGGCCCTGAGACTGAACGAAAATAAGTATATAGTTTAATTTCAGATTTTTGTTTATGACATTATTTTGACTTATACTAAGACTACCACTGCAGGCATAACCTTGAAAATTATTATCGTAAGGTAATCACACCCGTGATTATCTTTAGATCTTTTATTTCTGAAATTCCTTTGCGCTAAATTTTCAAAAGGAATCTGACCCTCGAATGCCCTTGCCACCGATATATCTAGTTGGTTAGTCCCTGGTATTGAGAGTTTTATACCTTGTAAGAAATTCCAACAGAAACCAAACAGTCAGCCAGGGAATACCGCTGAGTGTGCTGCTGCCATTTTCGAAATCACCACTTCCATTGCTATCATCGAAACAGATCCCCTGAAACCAAAGCTGCCTTTGGAATTGCTCGTAACCACTGCAAACAGATTATTAGAAATGCTAAAGTGTCATACGCCCAATCTGTTAAGTCTAGAATTGCTGAGTAGAGACTTGGCTCCCAAAAGTTTTGGAGAGTAACAAACAAAGCACTGAACAGAAGTAAAAACCTCTATTCCAACCATCATTAACGGCCCTGGGGTGATTTTCACAGCTTCTGACAAGGCAAAGCTTTTTGCAACTATATTTGATTCAAGTTCCACCCTTGACGATCAACGCAATCACACCAATGATTATCTTATAAGCGATTAATTTGTGCTTTTGTATTGCAAGTAAACGTGCATTTATTGTGGTTGATAGCTTTTTTAGCTGCCACTCTGCTGAACCAAAATGGCAGAATTTGAAAACCCATGTCGAGCTCAGCTAAAAAAGACATTGCAAGGTTATTCACAAATTTCTTAATTGTGATTTTGGTGAAGTACATTATCAGTTGCTGAATGTGAACGTAGTGAAGACTTCGAGATTAATAACTTTAAAGTAATTGGTAAAGCTGGGTTTTTCTTTCACTTGGGAGCATTATAGGCAGTTCACATTCAACCTTTATCACCTCCACAATGTAGATAAAAAGAATTTGCATATGGCCATCAGTTTTAACCATTCACAAGTGGTGGGGTGTTTTTAATTTCCTTTGCTATGCATGCTTATAACAACCCATGTAATTGGTGTTTTCGTATTCAAGCAAATGGACCTGTTGAGTGTTGTCGAAAAACCTTTCAACCAAATGAGCAAAAATTATAATTGTGAAAAAAACTATATCAAAATGAAAAATATTAAACACAATGCCCAACTTAAATTAAGTTTCTCTTATGTACCTTTATAATGTGTACTTGCCTGTTTTCCTGCACTGTATTTGAGATTGCATGCACTTTTTTTAGCAAAAGGATAGGTCTGGAGATTGAATGTTGTTTATTTTAAGCTGTACGAAAGCTCTTGATGCATACAAATTCCAATGCAACATGTGACGTTGTTGAATGTCTTCTTATGGCTATCCGTTGGTTTAAAAAATAAAGACATGTGCCTTAAATTTTAATATTTGAAATATTAGGTTACCTTGTTAATGGCATATGCTTGTATATTAAGATCAAAGAGGCTATACATCTTGGTCCTATGTTCCATGGAAACGAGATTTCCCCTGCCAATATAAAGGATTTTAAGGATTTGCTGTATGTAGAGCTTGTTGAGACACGCATATTAGATGGGGTGTTTTGTCAGTTTTTTAGTGAGAGATCGATCGATACCTTAATAGAATTGTGAATTGAACTCCTAAGGCTATGGTTACTATGGATGCGAATTCTGAGGAAAATGTGTTCTGACGTCATAAATCATAAATCATAAATCCTCGTCCGAACAAGGTGGTTACACTGTACGCGTTTTCTGATATTCTGACAGTCATTACGTTTCTGCCGCCCAGCAAAGATCTACGAACTTGATCAATATTTTTTTCTTTAAAGTCGGCTAATAAAGTTAGAGTTGTTAAATGGTGAATAAACTGAACATGTCAACCAGTTATTTTCCATTAGAAACGACAAAGGAGAGTTCCAAATGTTCTTCAAGCATGTCGTACCAACCGGAAAAGTTTTTTGTACACAAGTCTGGTAAATTTATCGTTATCCATGTTGGAATATGAAAATAAAACCAATCGAAATTCATTGCACAAAATTACCAAAAACAGACGCAGGTCACATGAAAAACTCAAACTTGTTTGAACGCTAAACTAGTAGTGACGACTTCGTACGTGTTCTGACTTGTTCGTTGCTGCCACTGTAAACACTCTCATTGGAATGCATGCGTTTGTTTTTCTTCTAATTCGTCAGAACTCCTTCGAACAGATATTCGTCAGAATTCGCATCCACAGTAACCGTAGCCTTAAACGGTTTGGTCATGTTGGAAGAATAGGCAATCGCAGCACACCAAGGATTGGAAAATGTGGAGTCAAGAAAGGCTCGATAAAAGATGCCACATTTCAAGTAAATTATGTGAAAAAGTTATCGTGACTCACCTGAGCGCGGTTAGTTATATCAAAATGAAAGTTGGTATAGCTGGTATTAGATGACAGGAGTAAAGGCAGAAACAACTTGCGCACCCTAAAAGATATACCATGGCTTCTTTTTCATTTATCTGCCAACTCTTACGTCCTAATGTGTACAGACTTTTCAGAATGTTTCTGCTAATAAATGAAAATTATGCAACCGGTACTTCTAGGGTCGCTGTTGAGCTCAAATTGTTGACACTGCTTGATATTGGACGACATCTAAGAAGTTTAGCGGACTAATTATTTGGGTGAATAAAGGCTAAAAACAGAAAATGGTTAACATCTAGTGTTGATAAAGACATTAGGCAAGAAATCCCTTCCTTTTTACCTCAGTGGAGTCCTACATCAAATGAGGAAGTTTTGGCGAAAGCTGGACAAGAAAAGTGTCTGATAAAAACAATCCGTGAAAGGCAGATGAGGTTCATGGTACATATGAGAAAGGAAGGACTAGAAAATCTTACCCTTACAGGTAGTATTGAAGGCAAAAGAAGCAGAGCAAGAGAAAGATTAACATAGTTGGGAAGTCTCAAGTGTCCTATTAAAAAGTGTATATCAGCAAGTNTCATAAATCATAAATCCTCGTCCGAACAAGGTGGTTACACTGTACGCGTTTTCTGATATTCTGACAGTCATTACGTTTCTGCCGCCCAGCAAAGATCTACGAACTTGATCAATATTTTTTTCTTTAAAGTCGGCTAATAAAGTTAGAGTTGTTAAATGGTGAATAAACTGAACATGTCAACCAGTTATTTTCCATTAGAAACGACAAAGGAGAGTTCCAAATGTTCTTCAAGCATGTCGTACCAACCGGAAAAGTTTTTTGTACACAAGTCTGGTAAATTTATCGTTATCCATGTTGGAATATAAAAATAAAATCAATAAAAACATATAATAATCATACAATAAAACCAATCGAAATTCATTGCACAAAATTACCAAAAACAGACGCAGGTCACATGAAAAACTCAAACTTGTTTGAACGCTAAACTAGTAGTGACGACTTCGTACGTGTTCTGACGTGTTCGTTGCTGCCACTGTAAACACTCTCATTGGAATGCATGCGTTTGTTTTTCTTCTAATTCGTCAGAACTCCTTCGAACAGATATTCGTCAGAATTCGCATCCACAGTAACCGTAGCCTTAAACGGTTTGGTCATGTTGGAAGAATAGGCAATCGCAGCACACCAAGGATTGGAAAATGTGGAGTCAAGAAAGGCTCGATAAAAGATGCCACATTTCAAGTAAATTATGTGAAAAAGTTATCGTGACTCACCTGAGCGCGGTTAGTTATATCAAAATGAAAGTTGGTATAGCTGGTATTAGATGACAGGAGTAAAGGCAGAAACAACTTGCGCACCCTAAAAGATATACCATGGCTTCTTTTTCATTTATCTGCCAACTCTTACGTCCTAATGTGTACAGACTTTTCAGAATGTTTCTGCTAATAAATGAAAATTATGCAACCGGTACTTCTAGGGTCGCTGTTGAGCTCAAATTGTTGACACTGCTTGATATTGGACGACATCTAAGAAGTTTAGCGGACTAATTATTTGGGTGAATAAAGGCTAAAAACAGAAAATGGTTAACATCTAGTGTTGATAAAGACATTAGGCAAGAAATCCCTTCCTTTTTACCTCAGTGGAGTCCTACATCAAATGAGGAAGTTTTGGCGAAAGCTGGACAAGAAAAGTGTCTGATAAAAACAATCCGTGAAAGGCAGATGAGGTTCATGGTACATATGAGAAAGGAAGGACTAGAAAATCTTACCCTTACAGGTAGTATTGAAGGCAAAAGAAGCAGAGCAAGAGAAAGATTAACATAGTTGGGAAGTCTCAAGTGCCCTATTAAAAAGTGTATATCAGCAAGTGAGAAGGTAAAAGCTGGAGATCTGCTACATATGATTGTGTGTGTGTGTGGGGGGGGGGGGGTAGGAATCTGTGGATAACCATGATCGCCAACGTCTGGAATGGATATGGCACCTAGAGAGAGAGATAAAGCCCCATATAAAAGCGCAGCCTACCCAAAGGAGGAGATTGGAGGCATTGAAAATAAGATGTGATTGGCTCCCACTATATTACTGTGTGTCATGATTGTAAGTCACAATAGTAATGCTGCCATGTTTTATAATTGTTTTACTCCAGTTTTTGCAGAATGTTGTATCTTTCGCACAAGGCAGAAACCTTTAATTTCAATAGTTGTCATCTTGCTTCATACATGGACCCCGTGTCATATCAAAGTGACATGGCGACTTTTTGTCTTTTTTGCCGGTGTTGTTGTGAAAGCTGCTCTGATAACCTTTCTGTGTTGCTTTCCGATCACGTGGTTCATCGTCATCATCATGTTGTGGTTTGACAGAAAAAGCAGTTTTCCTTCTTTCCTTAAATTGTACCTTTTTGAGCTCTTTTTTCTTTCTAATTGTTTTCTATTTTTTATAAATCGAGCCTTTCAGGTTCAAATTGAATTGATTCATTGTTATAAATCATCCTTTTTTCCATAGACCCCCAAACACCAAAGGGTTTCACATCATATGTGTAATAATTTCATTTAATTTTCATTTAGCATAAAACAACCTCATTTGATCCAACAGCATAAAACAACCTCATTTGATCGAACAGCATAAAACAACCATTTGATCCAACAGCATAAAACAACCTCATTTGATCAAACAGCATAAAACACCCTCATTTGACCAAACAGCATAAAACAACCTCATTTGATCCAATAGCATAAAACAACCTCATTTGATCAAACAGCATAAAACAACCTCATTTGATCCAATAGCATAAAACAACCTCATTTGATCCAACAGCATAAAACAACCTCATTTGATCAAACAGCATAAAACAACCTCATTTGATCCAATAGCATAAAACAACCTCATTTGATCAAACAGCATAAAACAACGCCATTTGATCCAATAGTATAAAACAACCTCATTTGATCCAACAGCACAAAACAACCTCATTTGATCAAACAGCATAAAACAACCTCATTTGATCCAATAGCATAAAACAACCTCATTTGATCAAACAGCATAAAACAACCTCATTTGATCAAACAGCATAAAACAACCTCATTTGATCCAATAGCATAAAACAACCTCATTTGATCCAATAGCATAAAACAACCTCATTTGATCCAATAGCATAAAACAACCTCATTTGATCCAACAGCATAAAACAACCTCATTTGACCCAATAGCATAAAACAACCTCATTTGGTGGGTACGATTGCCGCAAGAGAATCGTTAAAAACCATTTTGTTGAAGAAAAATTGTTTACATATTAATGTTCGAAAGAATGAACTCATCATCAAATGATGTGATAGCAGAACTTTTATCACTGGTTTCTGTTTTGTAGGAGGCTATTTTGCAGCTCATATATTACCTGAATTTAGGATTATGCTTCTCACATCCATTGGCGTTAATAATTCGTGGTGAAATTGATGTGTTGCTGTCCGAACTTATCAATATAAACGAGTTGTTTAGTTGGATTGTGAAGTCCTTTTTCATGGTAAGTGATAGTATATAATTAAAGATATACTAACGAGACATTATTTATATGCTATACTTTAAACATAGAAAGTTTTGCGGACGAGAGGCTTAAGCTTTTTTCGCATGCATAAACTTCCGCGGAGACCAAATTTTTGAAATATTTCGCATGCATAAACTTTCGCGGATCAGCAGTAAATTAATAAATTTAAATATTATTTCCAATTGTTCCTCAAAGAGGAAAACAATATTTTTTGATTCTCATGAAAACAAATTGACGAATCTTCCAAAAGTATGGAAATGAATACAACAAAATACTTGTAAAGCAATAAAGCACCAAGTCAGTTTCTGTAAATAAATATCAAGAATGTTGAATGTGTTTTGCGTCCTAAAGCTAAAGTTCGTGAAGTTATTGAAATGGATTAAACATGTATTTTTTGCTTTATTGTAGTAAAAATATTGTTAAAAACAAATTTCGAATTTTTTTTCCATGGCCATAACAATTTTGCGTGTAATTTTTCGTGGACATTTACTTTCGCAGATGACCTATTTTGAAATATTTCGCGGACATAAACTTTCGCGTATTGGACCAAGATGCGCGACGAAAGTTTCTGTCCGCGAAAGTTTTTTACGTTTAAAGTACTGCATATTATATTAATTATATATTATATTTTATTATACTATACTATTATACTATGCTATATTTATTATATATTTGACATGTTCAAAGCAATACTGAGATTTTTGAGAAGTGCATAAGTTCACATATAATTAAGGTAGCCTATCATTTACTGTCAATATTAGCCAAGATAAATAATTAACACACCCTGTTGCTGTTATTTGATTTTGAGTTAATTTGCGCATTATGCATTTTTCAAGATAAGCAATCGATTCTGACATTGCATTGGCCCGATACTTGTCCCTTCAACCATAAGATTTTGTTGATCTGGAAAGGTGGTGCCAAACCTTAAAGCTGGTTGACGAACGAAAATTCATGACAAACGTTTAGGTTACAACTCCACGGAGAATAATGTTTAAGCATGAAACTCTAAACTTATCCTTTTTCAGGCTAGTAAAATATTGACGGAATTGATGTAACATTTTGTTAATGTTCGATCTTTTGTTTGCAGGAGATATTAATCAAAAGAAAATTTAGGTGGCTAAATGTCAATAAAAACCTGCAGTATCGTGAAAGCTTAATTTCGTGAAAAAATATAGATGGAGAGGATTTGGAATTGTATGAAAGTGAAAAATATGTGCGCGCCGAAGTGTATTCGAACCAGCGCATACGGCTTTCCTGGCCACTTATTCAACTGCCTGAGCCATAGGCTCTAGTCTTTCTCCAGGTCAAAATGCAGTTTTTAAATTTTGAACAAAGGCCATTTTAGCTAGAATTCAGTGCACTGTAAATCCTGCAGAGTAATATTTCATCATTGTATACAGGTAAAAAAGCATTGAACAAAATCCCAATTTTTAGTTACTTCGGGGCAATGTCAGACTGGTTTTGTATCCCGAAGGGGGTAGCAGGATTAATATTGGTTTTTAAGTACAATTTTTTCAAAATTAAGGAGAGCACTGTCAAAGTGGGACCTTTACAAGGAAACAGTTGGAGACCAAAAGTTTGTGATGTCAGATCGTATAAGAACCTTAATGATAACCAATCTCGAGGCCACCAGATCCTTTTTTTTCTTTTGGTAATCGTAGCAGTTGATAAAAGTTAGTCAACAGGAGTTTTTTTTCACAAACTTAAATGTTTTTGAAAAATTACTTATAGAAAGATAGTCCTCTGCCTGGTTTTTTTTAGCCAGTTCCTCGGTCGTTCATAGGAACCACTTTACGTTTTGCACCAATCGACGTTTGTACTACTGTAAACATGGGGGCATCTATTTATTACGTTCGTATGAAATTGGCCATTTTTCGACCCCGTCGTTGGTAGTACCCATTTCGATAAATAAGTTAAAAATTATGTAGTTGATTCTTCTTTTATAGAAGTTTACGTGCTTCAATTCGAAAAGTAAAAAATTGACGCCAGACGATTGTTGTGAGGAATGAAAGCAATTATAATTCGGTGCAAGCCGAATACGAACGAAAGTAATTCCATATAAACAAACAATAAATGTGTAAAAACTGATAAGAATAATTACACCCGCACACCTGTCATTCGCTGTCATTACTTTGTGAAAACTGTAAGCAAAATTTTTTCTAATGTTAACGTTCACACCACGTCCCTCAGTGCGAACGTAATAAATGGATGGCACCATGGTAATAACTTTACTGCCTCAAATAAATACATGCTTTGGGTCGTAACTCGCGACTGTAAGGAATTTAATTTCAGTTTTCCTGATGTTTATTTTTTGTGAATATTGGAGTGAAAAACATATTGCTGGAAAAAAATTGAGGATTTTGCTGTTTTTCGGAGCAGCCACAAAAAAAGCGCAACCTTAGACACACTCCAAAAATAACTAAAAAAATGTAAAAAGCGCCAAATGCTTTGTATATTTTGAAACTATATTTCTTTTCTTTATTTTCGTTTGAAATAAAAAAAAAGAAGCCGTTTCCATTTAAATTCCAAAGATAGAATTTCTTTTTTCAAACAATTTTTATTTTACCTATTACAGTAAAAATGTTAACTGCCCATTTTGTATTTTTACAGCTGCTAGTTTAATTCAGCCAGTCCTTTTTTTCTCTCTCTTTTTAGGCGTCCTCTGGTATTATAAGGATGACAGTGATATTCTTCATGCTCAAAATTACAGATCCACTTGTTTTAAATTTTGCTTTGAACGCCAGTTGGATACCAACAACTCTGATTCATGCATTCATATTCAAACTTGATTTTATGGTTTCATCTTTCCGTGCCTTTTGGATTTTCCTTATAATTCTTGTGACATTGTTTGCACGTGAACCATGGTCACCCGCAGAAGGAAGAGGGGAGACCAGTAGTCTTGAGAGTAATATCCGTATACATAATAGATAATATTATTATTGATTTTAAGTTAATATTCAGAACAAAGGATAGTTATATTGGAGTAGGTTTCAAGTTCCCGATTTTAAGGAATTAAATCGTACGTTTTTCATTTTCTTCATGTTTTTTAAAATTAGAATTTATTAGCTGAAAAGAAATAAATCATTCTGGTGTACGTTAAAACAACTGGATTAAAAAAATACTCAACATCAATGTTTCTTCTGGTGTATCCTTCATAACTCCTTCGATTGGGCATGACTGCTACTTCAGTATTTACGGAGGCGCCCTTGCCATTCTTCATTATAGTAGTAGCAGAAGTAGTAGTAGTAGTAGTAGTAGTAGTAGTAGTAGTACTACTACTACTACTACTATTACTACTACTACTACTACTACTACTTCTACTTCTACTACTACCACTACTACTACCACTACTACTACCACTACTACTACCACTACTATTACTACTACTACCACTATTACTACTATTACTACTACCACCACTACTACCACTACTACTACTACTACTACTATTACTACTACTACTACTACTACTACTACTACT
>RDPX01000091.1:1707503-1739611 GCA_003991215.1 Morbakka virulenta | reverse complement strand
AATCCAGGAAAAATGCATTGAACAACAGATGCCGCTGTATCAAGTGTTTGTGGATCTGACTAAAGCATTTGACACCGTCAACAGGGATGCTCTCTGGTTGATTTTAGAGAAAGTTGGGTGTCCTCCAACCTTTATTAGAATATTCAAGGAATTGCACAGGGACATGAAAGCTCTAGTCTCCTTTAATGGAGAGTTGTCTGATGAAATCACAGTTGACAACGGTGTCAAACAAGGTGATATTCCTGCACATACTCTTTTATCTATATTCTTTGCTGCTCTACTTGCTCACGCATTTCAAGATTGTGATAAGGGGATCATGTTAAGGTTTCGAACCAAAGGTCGTTGTTTTCATCTTAGAAGGTTTAATGCCAAGACCAAGCTACGTTATGTCTTAGTTAAAGAGCTACTGTATGCAGACGATGCTGTTTTTTTGTCGCATACGGAAGCTGATATGCAGCATATAATGGATCGATTTTCTGCCTCCTGCACTGCCTTTGGTCTAAAGATCAGTCTGTCTAAAACAAAGGTGATGCTCACTCCTGCTCCAGGCCAGCCATACGTAGAACCGAACATCATGGTCTATGGTGCTAGGTTAGGAATAGTCGATTCGTTTGCCTACCTTGGTAGTTCTCTGTCATGGAATGGCTCTCTTGATACTGAAATCCACAGACGAATTCAGAAGGCTCCTATTGCATTTTGAAAGTTAGAGAATAGAGTGTGGTCTGACCATGGCATCACAAATAAGACAAAAATTTGCGTTTACAAGACCTGTGTGCTAACCACACTCTTGTATTCATCGGAGACATGGACACTGCATCAAAGGCACATTAAATGGCTTGAAAGATTTCACCAGAAATGCTTTAGACGTATCTTAAACATCAAGGGACAAGCACAGGTACCCGAAAATGAGGTCCTTGTGAGAGCTTGTTTCTCTAGTATCGAGACCCTTGCAATCAGATCTCACATGCGTTGGGTGGGCCACGTGGTTCGAATGGAAGATTGTAGGCTGCCAAAACAACCTCTTTATGGAAAGTTGGAAAATGGCAAGCGCCCTCAACATAAGCCTAAGAAGAGGTTCAGGGACTGACCAAAGAACAATTTGAACGCCCTGCAAATCAACATTGACATGTGGGAAGAACTTACAATACCAAGGCCGGAGTGGCGAAAGCTTGTACGTGAAAGTTGTGATGCTCTTGAGGAAAGAAAGCAGGCCCACAAAAATCTGAAGCGAGAGCTTCGTAAAAGATTACGTGATGGTCTTAACCATAACACACAGAGCTGAAAATGCGACACTTGTAAGCGAGTGCTTCTGTCAAAAGCTGGCTACGTCAACCACCTTAAGTCACATCAAACTCCTGTTCAGGCCAACTTTGTACCTACTAGACCAGACCAAACAACCTGTGTAATATGCAGCAAAGTTTACAAGTCTACTGCTTGTTTGAAAAGACATATTATTGTTCATAAGAATGCCCTTCAGCCTCCAGAAGCAGTCAACCCAGTGGATATTAGTCAGTTTATATGTCACATCTGCTTCAAAGTGTGCAAATCTACAGCAGGACTGCAGAGTCATCTAAGATGGCATGGACGATGGGATGGAGAGAACTCAAGATGACGGCAATCATCTGGAAATATGCAGCAATCATCATGTATGTATGTATGTATGTATGTATGTTACTGATTCAAAAATGAGGTGAAAAAGTTAGATCTATGGTACACCACTTCATTTGTGAATGCTGGGAAGGGAATCCAACTCCCTAAGACTGGATTGATGGTATTCTTGTTTCCCTGTTCAAATGATTGGGAGCAAATTCTGAACGCGACAACTTTTGTCGGATAATGCTGCTTGAGTCTGTGGGAAAGCTCTTGGCAAGAATCCTACTTAACAGACTTGTGCTGCATATGTGTCCGTTGATTATACCTGAATCACAATGTGATTTTCATCCTGGAAGAGGCACAACAGATGCGATCTTCTCCTCCAGATAACTACAAGAAAAATATATAGAGCAACATATGCCAAAGTCAGGTCAACAAAGTCTTTGTAAACCTGACCAAAGCCTTCGATACTGTCTACCGCGATGCCTTGTCGGACGTATTGGGGAAACTTGGATGTCCACCTAGTTTTGTTAGCGGGATCAAAGAACTGCACCGTAGTATGAAAGCCCGTGTCACCTTTAACGGGGAACTGTCAAAGGAAATTGCGATAGACAATGGGGTGACACAGGGTGATATTCTATTCTCTTTTGCTGTTGTTATACTTTACGCATTTTCATGACTGTGACATTGGAATTGGCCTCTGTTTCCAAACAAATGGTAAAGTGTTTAACCTTAGAAGAATCAATGCCAGTTCAAAAGGTAAACAAACCCTCATACGTGAATTACTATATGCTGACATTACTCTTTTTGTCGCGCACTCTGAAACGACATGCAGGATTAATGGATCGCTTTTTGGCGGGGTCCACTTCCTTCGGTCTCACCATGAGCTTGAAGAAAACGAAGGCCATGTTCACTCTTTTACCTGGTGCACTCTACACAGAACCTAACATTTTAGTCAACAACTCTAGGTTTAGTGTTGTCGATACTTTTGTTTATCTAGGTAGTACCCTGTCTCGGGATGCCTTACTTGACTCTGAAATACATATGCGCATCCAGAAAGTTTCTGTTGCTTTTGGTAAGCAGAAGAAGAGGCTATGGTTAAACAGAGGTATAACCTTAAGTACAAAACTCACAGTTTATCAGACGTGAGTGCTGTCCGTATTGGTGTATTCATCAGAAGTATGGACAATCTATCGTCATCACCTAAAGTGGCTTGAACACTTTCACGAAAATTGCTTAAGGAGGATCCTTGGCATAAAAGTCACTTACACACAACACTATTGTTATACAGAGAACTTGTTGCCCTAGCATAGAAAACATGCTGATCAAGAATCAAATTCCCTGGGCTGTCTGTCCAAAGTCATCTATGTGGCATTTAGTCTGCATAGATGACTTTGGACTGCCAAAACAGCTTGTTATGTTAAATTATCGCAAGATAAATGTCCGCGGCATAAGTCAAGAAAACAGTTTAACGACTGTGTGAAGAGTAACCTCAAGGAACTGAAGATGGATGTGAAAAAATGGGAAGAGAAGGCTGTCAACCGCAATGAGTGGCGTAGCTCTGTTTTGTGAGGATGTATCGTAGTAAACGAACGATACTTGGCACACGCAGCTCTAAAAAGTGACTTAAGGAAAGGTGTAGCAAGGCAGCTGGATTCCGGCACTTCAGCTGGAAGTGTGAGACCTGTGTTACTTTCTAAAACAGGTTATGTGAACCACTTGAAATCGCATAGGAGGTGGCCTATTTATGAACTAGCCCCACACATAGATACATGCATAAATACGTACGTACATACATACATGGGGATTGTTCCATCTTGACAGAGATGGAGCAAAACAAGAGTAATCTTTGCGGTCACTCGAGAAATAGCAAGGAGGATGGAAACTCGGACGTTGACGCAAAAGACGGTGATCATCTGTGAAGATGGAGCAATCAGCATGTATGTATGTATGTATGTATGTGGTGCTCAAGGACTGGTGTGGACATGTATTAAAAGCACATAAATGTCATAGCGAATTACAGAGCGTCTTCCAGTCAAATACACCCCACGTGCACGTCGCGAGCACTGCTTCTCTAACGAGGCTCTGGTGGTCAACCAGTGCTCAGCGCCATAAATCTGAACCTCCACTGTCTTGTAGACTAGGTTCTTTAAACAAAGTCTAAGGGCGAGGTAACCCTGAAAGAAACCTCCACAGGTGCTTAAACCCTGTCAGCTGAGACACGCATGACCCACCGACGTGTGGAGTAGGCTGTGGTACCCAGCAACCTAAACCCCAAACATGGGTCATATGGCACAGGGGGTAGAATTGACTCCTTTAAACCTTGATGAAGGTAGCCATTCTAGGAAAAGGACACCTTTGATATCAAAAGCAAAAAAGGTGTAATGTAACAATTTCAGACAGATCCTCTTATAGGCATGTACTGTTCTAGCAAGTTGATGCCATTCCCCCTTCTTTGTTGTGGTCCGGAAAGGTACAAACTCCGGTGATACTAAAAGCTGGAGACAAAGCAGTTTGTTGGCTATCTTGCTATTGTCTGTCATCTGCTATATGGCTGCTGAGTCCTAGAAAGTGGTATAGGTGTTGCACAAGCCTATGTCACTTAAATCCCTTGATGTACAGAGGTCTCTTAAATTTTTATTGAGATTATCATTCCATTTATTGAAAGTCCTATGGCGATGTACGACTGATGACGTGCTAATGTCACCCCTTGGGAGCCACACATCTGCATATAGGCAACAGGAATCTTATCCTAACATCATTGTTGTGTCTTACCGTGACAGGAGCATACTCCAGCGCAGGTTCTTTTGAATGAGCAGCCTTTTTTAGGGATAGCACTGCTCACCCTAATTCTTGGGAAGGTGCATCAAACATTACCTGTCACATCAACACTGGTTGGCAGCCTGGGACTAATGGTGATTCATTTTAGCAAGAGGGCAAAACATGGAAGAAACACTAAACCATTTGCCAAATATCGTGTGAAACTTGATGTTTACTGTTGGAATGTAAGGATCTTGTTGGACCAACAAGTATCTAATCGACCAGAAAGAAGAACAGCTCTTGTGAGGAAAGAACTTGAAAGACGTAACATTGATATTGCAGCTCTGTCGGAAACACGTCTCCCTCATAAAGATCAGCTCACTAAAATAACATCTAGCTTCACACTCTTCTGGGTTGGCAATCAGAAAGGTTAAAGTCATGAAAATGGTTTAGATTTTGCAGTCAGAACAACCTTATTAGAACGTGTAGAGTGCTTCTGCAGCATTTCTGATCGCATAATGAAACTACGAATTCCTCTCACTCGTAGTAGATATGCACCCATTTTCTCAGTTTATGCTCTGACATTGCAAGCTAGTGAAGAAGCTATTATAATCTTTCATGAGGCTCTGGGTAATGCTGTCAATTTTGTTCCAGTTAATAAGAAACTTATTATTCTGGGTGATTTCAATGGTCGAGTCGGTAGTGATTTTGAAACTTGGAATGACCTTTGTCGGCATACCATTGGCAAAATGAATTCAAATGACTTGAAGTTACTTCAGTTCTGTTTTGAGCTCAATTTGGTCATAGGTAATACACTTTTTCACCAGAAAGGTAAACGCAAGGCTATTTGGACTCATCCAAGATCGAAACATGGCCATTTGATCGACTTTATCATCACAAGGAGGCGTGACCGTTGTGATGTATGCAATGTACGTGCAATGACGAGTGCGAAATGTGACACTGGTCACAAAATGATTCGCAGGAAGTTTAAATTGTATATCCGTAAAAAAGCTCGGATAAATGGAGTGAAACTTTTAAAGCGCATTGAAGTTGTCAAACTGAAAAATCTATATGTGTGCAAAACATTGAAAGACAAATTTGATGACATTGAATTTGATGGAACGTGGGAGATATTTAAGAACCAAGAGTACTCAGCGGTAGCAAAACTTCTTGGCTATAGTAACAATAGTAACAAAATAAAGCAGTTACTAGAAAGTAAAAAAAAAGATGTATGAAATGATTCTTAAAGATAACAACTTATTTTATCCTGAAACAGTGACTCCCTTCAAAGAACTCAAAGCAACCTTGCAACACAACCTTAGAAGAATAAAGAATAAAGGGTGGTCAAAGATTTCTTCAAAAATTCAAAGAGCATATGATGCTAAGGGCATGAAGCTGTTTTATGGTCTATTAAGTGAAAGAGCTGGCCCTCCAAAACCTTGCGTGGTTTCCCTAAATTTAAAAGACACAGAAATATTATAAAAGGATTAAAGATGATACTGCATCAATGGCACGAGCACTTTGCTGACTTCTTTAATAATCCTTCAGTAGTGGATATGAATCCCACACAGAAAATGAATCCCACACAGAAAATGAATCCCACACAGAAACTTCTATTTCTTGACCACCAACTGGTCAAGAAATAGAAGTTTCTCTCAATCAAATCAATACTGGCAAGGCATCTGGTCCAGATGGCCTGCCAGTTGAACTTCTAAAGATTGGAAGTGAAAAGGTGACCAATCCAGTATTTAATTTTATTTCTAAGACCTGGCTTAGCACCGACGTATTTAAGGGTTGGATAGATGGTATCTTAGCGTTTCTGTTTAAAGGAAAAGGAGAAAAAGGTCTATGTGATTACTATCGGGGTTTTACCCTCCTAGAAGCTGTGGGCAAAATTTTCTCGAGACTGCTGTTAAAAGGGCTAATGGAAGATATCTGTCCGACTACTATTCCTGAATTCAAGTGTGGCTTTAGACATGGCATAGGCACCATTGACATGATATTTCGTGCACGTCAGCTTGAAGAGAAATACATTAAGCAGCAGGTGCCACTGTATCACGTTTTTGTTGATTTAACGAAGGCTTTCGATACTGTGAACCGTCATGCTTTGTGGATGATACTTGGGAAAGTAGTGTGTCCACTACTCTTCGTGAGCATGTTCAAGCAGTTGGATGGGGACATAAAAGCTTGTGTTCTTTTCAATGGAGACATTTCTGAGGAGATCCCAATTGATAACGGTGTTAAACAAGGGGCATTCCAGCGCCAACACGTTCTTCCGTATTTTTTTTTTCTGGAATCCTTTCACATGCATTCCATGACTGTAACATAGGTGTTCTTTTGCAATTTAAAATTACTGTAAGTCCTTTCAATTTGAGAGGGTTTAACTCTAAGTCAAAAGTCTGTCAGAGTCTAATCAGAGAACTTCCATATACCAGTGACGTTTAATTTCTTTCTTGTTCAGCTGAAGACATGCAGCTCCTTATGGATTGCTTTTCCGCCTCATGCACTGTGTTTGGTCTTAAAATTAGTCTGAAGAGGACAAAAGTCATGTACATACCAGCACCTGGTGAACCATACATTGTACCAGACATCCCTGTCTATGGCAGTTCATTAGGTGTGGTAGACACCTTGGTAGCACCCTGTTAAGAGATGGTTCCCTTGATGCAGAAATACACCAGAGGATACAGAAACCTTATGTTGCCTTTGAAATGCTTGAAAAATGAGTTTGGACGGATCGCGCTATCACCTTCGAAACCAAAAACTCTGCGTGTACTTGTGGTTTTGTGTCTTAACAGCTCTTTTGTATTCTTGTGAGACATTGACCGTCCATCAAAGACATCTCAAACAACTTGAACATTTTCATCAGAAATGTTTGAGACGCATACACAAGTATCGAGTCTATGATCATCGTCAATCACAGACGCTGGGGCAAGTGATATGGTTCGTGTGGAGGATGGTAAACTCCCAAAGCAACTGTTTTAAGTACAACTCTGGACTGGGAGGCGACCACAGCACAAAACCAGAAGATACCAAGACTGTATCAAAGAAAATGCAAAGAAACTAGGAATATACTTTAAAAACTGGAAAATCCTAGCGTTGGAAAGAGCGACATGGAGAAGGCACGTGAAGACAGGTTGTGCAATGTTTAAAAATACTCGTCTAGAGCATGCACAAAAAGCTGGAATTGTTACAAATGTAATTGTATTCTTC
Organism: Morbakka virulenta; assembly: GCA_003991215.1. Taxonomy (NCBI): domain Eukaryota; kingdom Metazoa; phylum Cnidaria; class Cubozoa; order Carybdeida; family Carukiidae; genus Morbakka; species Morbakka virulenta. The sequence continues at coordinate 1,732,048 of RDPX01000091.1, read as the reverse complement.
TATCAAATGCTATGTTTGTCAATCATTTGAAGTCCCATGTCAGATCAAAGCCACACAATCTGTCATGTGTGATGTGTGGCAAGGTTTGAAAATCAGCGCCAGGTCTCAAAAGACACATAACTATACACAGACACCAAATTTCACAAAGTGATAGCATCAATCCAGTGGAAGCTATTTCTTTCATCTGTCACTTATGTTTCAAGCATTACAGATCAGAACCAGGTCTCCAAAGTCACCTACGAGGTCACGCAAGGAAAGACAAAAATTTGACATGACAACAGCTGAAGTCATAGACGGCAATCATCTGTCGAGATAGAGCAATCACCATCTGTGTATGTTCGTACGTATTTTTGTATGTATCTATGTACCAGTATCGAAGTAATTATTAGCTATCGACAGTGCTTAATAATATAAGAATATTGGAGCTATTCTTTTTGTCGTCCACCATATGTACCTATGTATGTATGTATCTATCTATGTATGTATATATGTATGCATGTATGTATCCATGTATGTATGTATATATGTATGTACATATCAATGAATGTGTGTATGTATCTATATATATATATTTATATTCAGTCATGAACAAAAGTTTAAGGCCAAGCTCAAAATTTCACAAAAATGACATTATCATCGCATTTAAAAAGGGACAATTACTTTTTTTTCTCATAAATTCTTCATAGAGCACGGAAAATATGTCACTATATGCAATTATGCTATCCATGATGATTCAATTGTCTAAAATTTAATATTTGGTATGTCCTTCCTCGGCATACTGTCTATTCTACTTTGACAATACTCCTTCGACATTTGTTTAAGCCAGACTTTTTTTCATCACTTTAGCCAACTCTGGAGCACTTGGCGGTTGTTGTTCCGACACTTTATCCTTCAATACCGCCCACACATTTTCAATTGGGTTGAGGTCAGGGCTATTTCCCAGCCACTCGAGCACTTTGACTTTGTTCGCAGCCAGAAATTTGGTTGCAACTTTGGGATTGTGGCATGGCGCTCCACCCTGCCTCAAAATATTGCAGTTATGGACTTCTATGTGAAGTTTAAGTTTGCCTGACAACAAATCGACATACTTCGGTCCATTCAAAGTGGCTTCTGGGATAAAAAAGGATAGACCACCGACCCCGTTTATGGACATTTCCCCCCCAAATCATCTGACTTGGGGGATGTTTCATCGTCATATCGTTTGACATCTGGTTTTCTGACGTGGTGCTTGCGCACTGTGAACTATTGGAGCGTAGACTCGCATGATAATAATTGCCTGCCCCACTGTGTGGTCATTCAGTGGAGATGTTTCGATGCAAATGCCAGGTGGCTTTCATCGTAGGTGTAAGCCTTGGTTTTCTTTCCGGTTTGCAGGATTTCAACTGAATTTCTTTCGATAAACGATGAGAAACTGTCATGTGACTCACTTTGGATCATCACCGCAGCAGTTCTGCGATGCTTTTCTACATAAAACTTGTTGGAGATCTGACGACCATCCATATTATCAAGATGTCATAGTGCTTGGTGGTACTTCTAAATCTTCCACTTCTCTTTCGACCCTCGTAGATTCCTAATTCTTTGTACATGACGATCGCCTGATGCTTGGTTGACTTGATGACACTCACTTTCTTTGCAATGCTGCATTCCGTCAACGTTTGACTGTGTAGGACTACGATTTGGGTCCTCTGAATGCCATTTGAGACCTTTTTTTCCTTCCCATTTCTGCTATTCTTTAAATTTCAAAAAATTGGCAAAAATCAGAACGACGTGTTGACACCAGCTGAGAAACCATTCAAAGGAACAACTAAAAGTAAAACAGTTGAAATGATGTAATCAGGACAACTGGCTGATGGATTCTGATGCAATACTTAAATTTTGGCTATTTTCATTGTTTTTTGTCTTGTATTGTTCATGACTGTATATATGTATGTACGTATGTATCGATATATGTATGTATTAATAAATGTATGTGCGGATGAATGTATGTATAGATGTATAGATGTATAGATGTATAGATGTATAGATGTATAGATATATAGATGTATAGATGTATAGATGTATAGATGTATAGATGTATAGATGTATAGGTGTATAGATGTAGAGATGTAGAGATGTAGAGATGTATAGATGTATAGATGTATAGATGTATAGATGTAGAGATGTGTGTGGTGTGGTAACGACAACTGCTATCCACGGGTCGTCATGTTCCAGATAGGGGAAAGGCCCTGAGATATGGGGTTAACGGTGAATATTGAAATAAGCCCTACCGAACAAAATAATGGGTTGCCCTTTGGCAAGGAAATGCAGTCGAAAGTCATTCCACGAGGGTCACTGATGAAGATATTGGCAGCAAGATATCGGATGCGCAGCTGGCAATCATCAACAAACTAATGCTTTGGTAAATGTACAACAGATCAAAGAGATGAAAGAATTTTCATCAATAGTTAAGGTGAATTTACTTCAATGGAAGTTACTGCGTTCGGGAGTGACAGACCCCTTCGTTGCTGTTGCATCATCTCTCTAAGGGAAGGACACTCAGTAAAACCTACGGCTGATATATTTACTAGTTATCTTGTACTTGTTTCTCATTGAATGATAACTGTGGATGCTAAGAGGGTGAGTTATGTGTAGTACAAGGATGTATCATTGAAATCTTTTATGTAGAGATATCTCATCAAAAGTCCTATGGTGATCGACTAGTGGCGACGTGTACAGACTTAACAAGCTGGAGGTATGCAGTCACGATTTTGCATACAGGTGGTTCAAAGCTTATCTTAACATCGCTGTTAGTTCTGCAAAACAGGAACTAACTTGGGTGAAGCTTTTTGTGACTGAGCAGCACTTTTTAGGGACAACGCAGCTCACCCAGACTATGAGAAGGGTCTATAAAAAGTGACCTAAACATTGTTTGTTCAACCAGAAACTGGTCTTCGTCCTGTAGCTGACGGCTGTTCAAATTTACAGAGAGGAAATAAAAGAAAAAGAAATACCATATATGCAAAAGAGAGACTTAAACTGAATATTGCTGCTTGGAATGCCAGAGCACTTTTTTATCGTGATCGTGAAAAGTCTGCTCATTAAGAAAGAAGAACAGCTCTTGTCTCCAAGAAACTAATAGGGTACAAAGTAAACATTACTGCTTTACCTGAAACTAGGTTAAGTAAAGAAGACAGCTTATTAAAAGAGATGTTGGATGCATTTTTTTTCTGGAAAGACAAGCCTGAAGGAGTGAATAGGAAGGGAAGAGTAGGTTTTGCTATTCGAACACAGATCACAACCATGTTGGAGCAACCTTATGGAGTTAGTGATCGAATCATGTGTCTAAGGGAGCCTTTAAGATGTGGACGCTACATGTTTGTTATTTCAGTGTATGCTGTTGCATTGGGCAGTAGCCAGCATATCATTATAACGTTTTATAAAGTTTTAAGGAATTGTGTCACAGGAATACCAAAGGCAGATAAATTACTGATACCCGGTGACTATAATGCATAAGTTGTAAGTGATCATTATATCTGGGATGTCTTAGGGAAATATGGTCTTGGTAAGGCAAATGATAATGGTCTTCTTCTTCTCCAGTTGTGCACAGAAACAAAACTAGAAGTGTGTAATACCTTCTTCCAACAAAGTCCATCCACAAGGTAACATTCTAGATCAAAACATGGGCATATACTGGGCTTCATTACAAGAAAACGTAACTTTCACGACATGTGTACAGTAAGGGTAATGTGGGGTGGATATTGTGGTACTGATCATGAACGTCTTCATGCTAATAATCAGACGCGTATTAAGACGAAGGTCAAAAAAACTAGATTAAAAGTACATTAGCGAATTAAGTTACAAAATGAGGAAGTACGTGAAAAGCTCAAAAACAAATTTAATAACATAACATTTGGTGGAAACTGGACACAGTTCAAATTTGAAGAGAGACGTGTAGATCATGCTGAATTAAAGGATGCTCTAAGAAAGCTGAATGAACGTGCAGTGTATGATGTTATTCAGGAGGAAATAAAGTGCACTGTTTATGATAGATTTCTTTTATTAAATTATGAACTGGTGAACCATCTTAAGTCACATAATCGAAGGCAAGATCAACAATTTTATGAAAAGACTTTGTCTTCTCGTTTATCGATGCATTGTTCCACTACATGTGATCTATTCTGCAAATCAGCAAGTGGCCTAGCGAAACATTCGAAGATTCATAATGAAGCTCATCTGCATGAAGCTCCAAAAGTTGGAATGTTCATCGGTCTTATCTTTAGAGATGATAAATCTCTGTCAAAAAGGACCAATCAAAATTATTTATGTATATATGTATTTATGTATGTATGTATGTTTGTATGTATGTATGTATGTATGTATGTATGAATGTATTTATGTATCTATGTGTGTATTTACGTTATGTTTGTTTCCAAGTTTGTTATGGCGGGATGACAGAGGTGAGCAATCAATTATCTATAAAATGCCCACATGGCAGCGTCTCAAATAGCCTCTGTCAAGTAAATGCGCCTCCTCGCCGTCTCTTGGCTGGAGTGTTTCAAACTAACAGGAGAAGGGGTGTCAGGCAAGCTACTGGTGCCTCCAAATCAAGTTGCTTCTGGTTGGTGGAGCTCGTTAACCTTAATTGGTTTACCTAGAAGAAGTTATTCTCTTATCAAAAACTGCAGTTGGAATGTCACTAAGTATCTATCTATCCTTGTCTGCTGCTGAAATCAGGCAATGAATACCAAGCGAGTGGCTCTGCTGTTGTACAGGTTTGTGCACCAACACTTGTGTGTCTCCTAAGGAAGATATCACTTCTATCTATAATGTCCTTAGAACACTTGTTACTAACATTTTGAAAGGTAAAAATGTGGTCAACTTTGGTGATTTCAATGCTCATGCTGGCTCTGACAGTGAAAAAAGAAGGATTTGGTACCTCATTGGATTGGTAACATCAACTCGAATGGTTTACTGCTGTTTCAGCTCTGCACTGAACTAAGTCTGGTTATTACCAACACCTTCTTTTACCAGAATGAGGAGCACAAGGTGTCTTGGTTCTATCCTCTATCTAAGCCTACCTACTTGACTTTATAGTGTGTAGGCGGAGTGACCTTACCAATTTTTGCAAGGTCCAGGCAATGCGTGGAGCAAAGAGTGACACAGATCAACTAATGGTTTGGGCTAAAGTCAAAATTTCTATTTGCCGTAAGATTCGCTTGAGTGGGACCAAGGCACCAATATGCATTGATATTTCCAAGTTAAGGGGTGTCACTTAGAGAGATGTTTTGTGCTCAATTTATGATAAAACAGATTACCCAGGTGGTGATTAAAAGGTTCAAAGACATTAGCTTTGGGAAGGGGGCTGACACTCTGGGAATGAGAGTGACCAAGCACCGGGACAGGTTTAGCGATAACTATGATAAAGCGAATCCCTTCCTTAATGAAAATAGAAGAGCCCACAAAAACTCCTCAGCTCTTCATCTTCAAACAGGTTACATTATGCTGCCAATTTTCTTTATGTGAAAAGGAGTGTTCAACGGAGGTTGCGCCAAATTAAGAATAAATGGGGGTCAGATCTGTCTGAGCAAATGCAGTTGGCTTTCAACAGGAAAGACATGAAGTTATTATATGACTTGTTAGACCAGGGTTTGGTCCAAGACCTTCCTTGATCCCACCTATTTTGACAATGGATGGAACCATCATACTGAAAACACCTGAAAAAAAAATTGGGACACTTGTTTGAGGATTTCCAGTATTTCTTTTACAACACTTCTGTTGTAGACGATATCACCGCGTACAGTGTTCTTCAGCAAGATTTCCATCCTCAGCTAGATATTGATCCGTCTCTCGCAGACGTTGTTGGAATCATTAAATAGATTAACACAAGCAAAGCCCCAGGCCTCGATGGCATTCTAGTTGAATTGCTGGTTTGATATGGTATAAACGTTCTTAGTGCAGTACACTCTTGGATTACGTCTGTCTAGAATAATAGTTCAATTGCTCATGATTGGATTGATTCCATTTTGGTCACTCTGTACAAAGAAAAAAGCAAGAAGGCAATTAGTGACAGCCATTGTAGAATTTCATTGCTTGAAGCTGCTGGAAAGATGTTTGGCAGACTGCTCTTTAATGGTTAGAGATATGTGTTTGCAAGAAGGTTATTCCTAAGTGCCAGTCTAGTTGACATGATGTTGACTGTTGACATGATTTTCTCACCCAGCCAGCTCACAAAGAAATGTAAAGAGCAACTTCTCTCTCTTTAATAAGTAACTGTAGACTTAACCAGGGCTTTTGACACTGTCAATCGTGATGCTTCCTGGAGTGTGTTTGACAAATATAATTGCACACCTGCATTTTTTGATGAAGTCAGGCAGTTACATCATTCTATGAAGTTTCGCGGAAATTGTAATGGTCAGCTAAGGGAGAAAATTTCTATTGACAATGGAGCAAATTAGGAGGACATTTTAACCTCAACTCTGTTTTCATTGAATTTGTCTGGGGTTTTGTGGTATGCCATTCATGACTGTGACATAGGAATCTATTTCGATTCAGAACAACTGGTACATTGTTTAACTTGAGGAGATTCCAAGCCGAAACTCTTACACGTGAAAGTTTAGTTAGGGAGCTCCTGTATGCTGATGAAGCTTATCTTGTTGCTGATTCTGCTTGTGACATGCAGTCTGTTTTGGATTGCTTTACTGATACATGTACATGTTTTGGTTTGACAATTAGTATTGATAAAACCAAGGTAATGTATACTCCTGTACCTGATGAGCTTTTTGTAGTGCCTTACATTTTTGTTACTAAACAAGGCTTGAAGTTGTAAAGCATTTTGTTTAACTTGGCAGTGCTCCATCAAATGATGGCTCTCTCAATATTAAAGCAAGAAAAGGATCAGCAAAGCCTCAGGTTCTTTTGGCAAATTAGAAGACAGAACTTGGTCTGATGGTGATCTCACTCTAAAAATCGAACTTTCTGTATACGAGACCTGTGGTCACTTCTCTGTATGCCTCAGAGACATGGACTCTGTATCAGTCCCAAATCAAGCTGCTTGAGAGATATTACTACCATTGTCTCAAGCACATTCTTGGAATCAAGATGAAGATTCCTATCCCCTATAATACTGTCTAGTCCAAAGCAAACACAATAACCATATCATCAATGCTGATGAAAAGCCTGGTGCGCTGGATTGGCTACTTGATATCAATTGAAGACTCCAGGCTTAGTCTGATGAACAGTATTGGACCAATTACACGCTCCTGTTCAGAGGGACCTAGAACTGTGAAAACAGAGGTGCTTATTTTCCTGATAGTGGTAAGATTACCTAGTATCCGCAGCCTCCACTGGACATTTACCTTATAAAACTGGGAAGCCTACTGTAAAGAGATGGTCCAGAAAATTTTCCAAATCGCTAGACTTGACTTATAAACAGCGTCCCATCTAGAGAGTAGGGGGACTTTCTGAAAACAAACAAAAAGAAAGCATTTCATTCCTTTTTAACTCTCCTTGATAAAAATTAAAAAAAAAACGAAATAGAAAAATAGCCCACTGTTTGAAGCATTGGACAAAAAATCCATTCCCTTATTTGGGCGTGAGTTCAAAGTTACCTAGGGATGATTTTTTCAGTTTAAATTTTGTTTTTCAAAAGTAACGCTGGCTAAACATATAAGTTTCACAGATGATTTATGCAAAACAATAATTATCAAAAAATTACTTGCTAGTAATTTATGAGTAAAAGCAGCAAGTACTAAAATAGAATGTAAAATACGGGATTTAAATTCATAAACAAGGCATTTTGGCTTTAAAGTGTATACTTTTATAAATCAAATCTGTAACAGTTGCAAGAATGGATATGAACATAAAATTTTACATCATGCACTTACAGTACTAATTCTGACAAATTTTGTCTATCTGGAACTGACGTACGGTTTACACATTTACAATACCTGATACGAACTACTACTAAATTTCAACTATTCTGTATTCAAAACCTGTCTTAATTTTGGTATACATTAAGACAGGTTTAAATTATGAGTCCATTTGTGATGCATAATTACGTTGAAATTAAATAATACAATTATGAATCCATTTGTGATGCATAATTACGCTGGTATTAAATTATACAATTATGAATCCATTTGTGATGCATTATTGCGTTGGTATAAAAAACTGATGACCAATCGATGAAAAGGATAAGGTATAAAAGATGCATGGTTAGGTGTACTAAAAACATCCTTCAGTCAAAAATTTAGAAATGTACAGTTGTCAAAAGACGTTTATACACAATTTGTACTTATAAAATGAATTGCTACAAACTACAAACGCATGTTTTTTTATCTTCTCATGACTGCCACATAGAAGAAGAAAGAGCCCACAGGCGATTTTTCATATAAAATATAAAAATGCATTATAAAGAAAATTGGTCACTTGGCTTGAAAGCTTCTACGATTTTTCCTCGGACCACTCTGTTATCTTGTTTTCAATACATAAAATGTTATAACTACATGGCTTGAACCCCATTGTATTTGAAGTGAAATGTTCATTGGATTTGTATTTAAAAAGGAAAATGAAGTACAAAGCGTATTCTTAATGTAGTGTTTTTCCAATGGAACGAAAAGTCCTAAAAATAGTTTCTCTGTAGCTTTTAATATATTAATATTTTCTTTTTAGACTATCTAAAATATTTGTTTGGTAAGAGTTTAACTAAAACTTGTAGCACAAAATGAACTTCTAGTCCAGTAAAGTTGCCAACTTAGCCAAAAGTTGGTAAGAAAGTACATAGAAGTAACTTTTAAGGTTATTAATATCTTGGTTTTAAAATGTGATAAGACTTGGTTCTCTATAACTTGCAAATTATGTGTTGTCCACAACAGTACTTGTTTAATAGACCAGTATCAAACATAGAAAACCGAACTATCGTGCTGAAGATATCTCCAAAATACAATGAGCAGCATTAGAATGGACTCACATGAGATAGGAATCTTTGGAATAAAAACCACTGCAATAAGGGCACCAACTACACTGGAAAAAGAAAGATATGGAAAAGCAGCATTGGAGTAGGCAACACAAGGATAAGATTGAGAGCATATTAAAACAGCAATGTTCTGAACAGAATTGAAAAAAACATTGGAATGAGCTGTTTTTAAACTAGCAACTTTGTGATACATAAAAGAGTAAAGAAAATCTCTCTGAAAAAATAATAAAAAGTAAATGGCTAGTGAATAGTGTTATTGCAATAACGCAATTAAAGTCACTTTGATTTTGGTCGAGAGCTATTTTCACTGCACGACAAATTCTTTCTTCATCTACAAAGAAGGTCTTGTCTGCCACAAATTTAAGTAGCGTTGTTTACTAGTCGTGTACAGGTGTGATGCCAGACAAGTCAGCCCGACATCTTTTAAATTGATCGATAGAATAAATGCGTATCCAGTATTTTTAGAGAAAAACCTTGTGTTAATAAATTTTAGGCATAAAAATACAATGCAAGGGTATAATCAAAATTGTTGATTTTGATTCAGTTACAGCAGAGCATCTACTGCTCAACCTAATACAGAGAAAACAAGAGAAGAATGGTCAAAACGGCATGGACATACAATGAGGAGAGCAAATGAATATATTTTGAAGGCAGAATGGCAGTCACCAGTGACAGGAAGGACGAGTAGAGGACGACAAAAGCTGAAACTGAGGAATGTCAAAGAAGGAGACATGAAAGAAATGGGAGCGAGAGAAGGAGCATGGGAAGACTGAGTGAAGTCGATGAAAAGGTGTGGAGCGGCCTACCTGACAGACGTCGGATGAAGGCCGAAGAAGAAGAAAAAGAAAAAGATCTACTGATCAACTGTGAATGCAGTGGAAATTTCGAGCAGAAACAGTTTAAAGTAATAAGCAGAGCCAGGTTTGCTTTCCATTTAGGACCATTAAAAGCAATTCATATTCGATATCACCTCCTCTTTATAGACAAAAATAATTTGTTTAAACCTTTTAATTGATTTAAACAGCCAGTTACAAAAAGTTGCGGGCTATCTCGATCCTCTCGTTGTTTTTTAGTATTTTAATAACCCACTGAAAATTAATGTGCTTGTTCTGGCGTCTTGGTCCTGTCGAGTGTCAGCGAAATTGCTTTCGACCAAATTTACCGTGATTTTAATTGCGATAGATAAGTTTTGTACCACTAATCGTTTATTAATACAATGAGCAACACTAATGTATAGCATTAAAACGAGAAAAATAGCCATGCATTGTAAAATGAAGCATTGGAATTAACAGTAATACAAACACATATTCCAGTGAGTAACATGGTAATGAGGAAGAAAAGGTGCAAATAGAAAAGTGTTCACCAACGTGCAACTAAAAGTATTGGAATAGGAGATTCTGTAACGAAAAACAGTGTAATGTACTTTATTGAAAATGTGCGGTGTTCCGATGACCAGCATAGGAATGTATATGACAGTTCTGAAACCAATCCAGAGAAAAATCATCTTCGTGCTAAATATTAAAAGTAAAGACATTAAAATAAGCAGTCTAGGAAAAGATAATGTTGACCAAAACTGAATTGTATTGAGCAGTTATAAAGTAAAGGAAATTGAAACAGCAATCTTGACCCTAGCATTTTTAAAGTATGCAAAATTCTGTTGTCTAATAATAGGATAGGAAATATTGTTAAAAACAAAATGAGAACCACAAAATATGCATCCAAAAATATAAAAAAAAACGGAATTAAAATTGACAGGGTATGGTGCGTTAAATACTTATTCGCTAAGGCATTGAATCTTCCAATTTTTTTTAATTAACAGACTCAGTGAAAGCCATAGATATAGGACATTTTTTATTTTCTAAATCGTAAGCTTTTTTGAGCTACATTTTGATCGATTCTTTTTGCATCGCTAATGATAATGAAAGAAGAATATCACAAAGCATAGCTCAGAAAAAGTTTACGATTCATGACATTGAGTAAGTAAGTAAGTAAGTATTTATTCACCACTAAAAATAATACAAATGTGAAAAGGTAAAAGCTAAAAACCTAATAGATCATGTCATCAAAAATAGTTAAAAACAAGAGTAAACAGAAAGAAAAAGGAGAAAAAACATTCAGGCGGGACGGTATTCTAGAGAAACAGTAGCAGGGATAGCATAATACAGATCGTGAAAACCTTATTTTCATTATGGCCTCTTGTAACGGAAATGGACATGTCACATATAACAGGAAACAGACCTTGAGTCGCACTATATCTATAACAATCTACAGTTACCCAGTGGAAGCAATATCAATAACCGTGCTGTAAAGAAAACAGCATTTTCAGTGTTACACGTAGATATCATCCTCTATCTTTTGGAGATTTTAAAAGAAAACTTTTTTGATGTTGTGTTTAAAAGAGTTAGTATTTGTACTTAATTTAATGTGCGATGGTAACCTATTCCATAATAGGTTACCATTTGGGACCTAGATATGATAGAGCTTTTTGGCCATCGTTACTGCTTCGGTAAGGTATTTGAAGTTTGCGGCTAGAGTTTCGCGTGTAATGGGCATGGTTGAATTGGCTGTAAAAAGTGAGTCATATTACTCGTCTCTTTGTCATTGTTGATTTCGTGTGGGGTGGTATCTTTGTTGTTGAATCTTTAGGCAGCATTTCTATTTTGTGCCTGGCAGGTGCACTATATACAAAGAGGTACTTATCCTAATTCAGACTATTTCATAAAACTACCCTTTCAGTTACTTTTCAATTTAGTCCTTTTCACTGAAATTTCACTTTGAATGCAATCCTTTCCACTTACCTCCATAACATTATTTCATTATTTGCAATGATGTTTCAATACATTTTGGTTTTTGTAAATTATATGCTGTTTTCTGAATAAATTTCTTCAGACATGTTATTTGTAAAGGACCCTTTTTTCTAAAATTTTGACTATGGGGGAAAGGAAGCTTCGTTTTGAAAATTCTAGGTCCTACAATTGACATAGATTAACAAACATCCTTATCTTCGTGAAATTCGGTACAAAGATGATTACCAATTTTTATAAAAGTGCACCTGCCAGGATTTTTTCATCCTAGTTGTCTTTGAAAAAAAAATCCAACTCCGACTAGTCGTCACTAATGTAAAAATGAAAATATAACTTATCTGTCAGTTATATTAATAAAAGGAATATGAAATTTTAATTGAACTCCTTTATTGTGGTAAAATAAAGGTAATAAGATGCCCGACTCAAAAATACAATTTCTATAGCCTTTGCTCTTTACTAAAACGGGTGTCAGTAGCATTGCATGACGTGGTAGACAAAGCGTTTTGTAATAATTAAGAGCGTTACGTCCTAAATAAAACACCACAGGTATTTTCAATTTACGTTCTGAGCTTTTGTACACCAATTCGTTAATGAATCTCTGTTAAATTTATTTGTGCCTAAATTGTTGTGTCTTTTATACAAAAAATGGGTGCCCTTGGGGTTCAAATCGGAAAAACATATATTACTTTTGAAATAAAAAATGGATATAGTGTCAAAAACAAAGCTGTGCTTAGATTCGTGCGTTATTATTTTCTTAGAGAATGTTAGTGGTCTTATATTTTAGCCTCGTATTAGAAACGAAAGTGATGCTCATTATATTAATATCATTATATTTTTTTCGTATCCAAGGGTGATTGGCATAGCAGTGTTTTGTAAGGATACGACATGATAACGCTGTGTTTTTTTCATATTATTTCCTGACTGTTTTAACCTCTTGTTTAAAAAAATGAGCTGTTGTGTTATTTGTTTTGAAGGATTGGTGCATTTGATTTATTTTTAGAATCACCAGCAATTAAAAGAGATTTTTTTCTCATCAAATGAAGTGAGATTATAAAAAGAGATGTCAAACTGGTTACGTTTTAACAAGTAGGACCTTTGATGTGTCAATCTTTTATCTTTCATGTTGCTATTACTGTTTATTAAGACTTAAAAGCCTTTAAATTGATCGATTAAAAGAATTTAATATCGAAGTAAAGGAAGAAATTTTTTCTTTTCAAGATATTGTCGAACGGGATTAAAGTTTCCGGATTTACTGTTAGACCATTCTTCTTCTTCTTTTAGCTTTGCAACTGAAGGATAATCATTCGTACACATACCAAGTTCTTTTGTTCCTTTTAGAACGACTACTTTTCCATTGACACAAAATTCAACAGCACAATCTCCAGCAGTCAACAAGTCTCCATCCTGCTTTCCCTGACACGCCAGATCTTTGCTTTCCGATAACGTTAAAATGAAGTAAATCCAAATGACCGAAAAAGCTGCATAGCCAAGTTTCATTTTATGACAAAAATATACCTACAAGAAATAAAAAGAAATTAAAACACAGTTAATTTGTGTTGGTTTTTGTTTGGCTTTTTTTTTGGGGGGGAAGGGGGAGGGGGAAGGGGGAGGGGGGGGGAAAGGGAGTCTTTAAAAGTTATATCTTATAAATTATTTATATATATATTATTTTTAAATATATTTTTGGCTCTTTAATATCCTAAGGGTTTCTGCAATTTTTATAAGGAATTAAACCATAATGACTGAAACAGGTCCGTAGCCATGGAAATGAAACGAAGAGAACTTCCTGCTCTCTTTATGAAGAAAAAAGTTTGTTTCAAATCTCCTTTAACTAGGTGTATTAATTCGCTGTATTATATGTAAAGTCATAAGCATTTCTTTCCCCCAATTCCATAATCAAACAATGACACCAAGACTCACCCAGATGATATAAATGTCATCGCACAAAGGATGTTGGGAAAAAACTTCCTTTTGTTGAGGCAATTCTGTGACTTTTGCTCATCGTTGTTGGAGATTGTACTTGAACTTCTTTCATGTGGTGTTTTGTATAAATTACCCCGCTGTATTAATTGTTTGATGTTGATGTTGATGATATTCTTATCTTCTTTACTCTTTACTACTGAAGTTCTCGAATTTATTTATTTTTATTTGACACACTGTGTTAATCATGTGATGGGGCCTGTTATGTAATTCTACAAGCTATATTTGGCTGCTTTCTGTTTAGAGTTAAAAGCTTCTTGATTTGATTGCACAGTTTCAGTATTCTTAACTTAAAAGAAGTAATCATATTTAAATTTCTTTTTGTATGAAATCAATTCATATGGAAACCAAGTAAAAGATGCCTTTGTATATTTGAAAGGAGTTTTCTCATTATGACATTGCAGAGTTGTGTCTTAAAATGTGTGAGCTGTAAATCAACTGTTTTTTGAAGTAGAGCCAACAGGGATTTTTGATTTTCTCAATACCTATATGCTTATTTATTCTGCAAGTTTTTTGTTGTTGATTTATATAAGCAATCCAGGAAGATGCTAAAATTTTCAGTCTTTTACCTTGGTTAACTACAGGAACTGTATGTAGTTATCCAGCATTGTTATGGTAAACGAAGAGGTACATGCGTAAAATTTAAGGCTTTCTTCGAAACATTTTCTGCCTCAACAATTCTATCTGGATTTGATCGTTCTAACTAACATAAAATAAATTATTTAACTGTGAGTCTTTGACTTTTAATACAATTTTAATATATTTTTCGTTGGCACATACCTTATATGTGCTCAGGTATGCCGGTTACGGAGAGATCACGAAAGTAAGTAAAACAAGAGGGAAGTAAGCCAGGTCAAGCGAAGCTATTTTTAAGTAAAAATGCATTCCACAATCCGCCACCTTCACCATCTTAATCTCATTCACTATCGTCGTCTTCTCCTGTTACATTTGAAAAGGTTACTTCTTCTTACCATGCACTCAGATCTGCGACTCTAACATCAGCAATGTTATCCGAGGTGATTACCCCATTTTCACCAACAACGAAAACTGCATCCCCTTTGTTTGTGGAAGCAGAAGAATATAAATCATAGCTTATGCATAGCTTGTGACTGTTGAAAGAAAAAGGGGCTACGTCGTCTTTACTTAGTCCTAACAAAAGGCTTGCGGGCTCAAATTGACCAAATTTATATGCCTGCGTCATCTGTTCCTAAGCTTAAAGTCAAATCCATTACACTAAAGCTTATTTTAATGATTACCACTTTATTAACTTTATCGGTAAGCTTCATGGTAGACCAAAGAGTAGGCCGGTGCAGAGCTGATCACTTGATGTAAAAGATACGTATTACACACGCCATCCTACAGTTTGTTATAACTGCAAGCTATATTCAACGTCTGTGACAAGGAAAGGTGGCATGTGTAACTTATCATACATATAAGGTATCTTGATTAGAAACTATTTTTGGATTGTGTACAGTCACAAAGTATAAGGAGGCTTGTGTAAAATTTGTGTACTTTTCTATAAATCTTCAAAGCGAAAATCGTGGTACATTCGAGTTTAGGATGTCTCGAAACCAGAAAAGAAAGCTCAGCATAACTTCCAAAAAAGCACATTTGTGCTGTTGAGCGAGTGGACAGATTTTTCCGCACATAGAAATCCTGAGAAAATTGCCAAACACAATCTAACCAAAGAAACCAAATTGAAATAAAACAGGCACGTTCTAAACCACATAGCCGAGAGTATCATGTTGTGAATTGACCAAGGCTTAATTTCAAGAGTTCATTGTGGAATAAAGAGGTTCCCTGACGAGTGCTATTTTCCGTCCGAGGTCCGGAACAATATTATTCTCATCAATAAAGATTTAACAAACCATGAAAAATATCCATGTCCACCTTTTCTATTGTTTGTAAGCTACACGTTAAATGCTGCCTTAAACTCAAAATAGAATTATACCCTGCATTATTTAATTAATCCTATCTCGTCTTTGAGAGATTTTTAGACGAAGACCAGAGAAAATATTACATCATCACTGATAAAATAACCGATTGACATGCTAACAAGGAAACGTTGCTTTCGTGTTTGCGGTTCCTTGATTTTAGTAGTACTGAATAAGAGAAATGGAGAAATACCCATGCCTCGGCAGTACGATGTCAAATACTGGAAAAGTGGAGACAGACATGAAAAATCGCCTAGGTCAAGCCAGTGCAGCCTTCAGATCAATGACAAACATATGGAGATCAAATCAGATCAGCCTTAGAATGAAGGTTACTCTGTACACAACGATAGTCGTCTCCACAGCGTTATATGCCAGTGAAACGTGGAAGAGCACAAAAAGAATCAAGAACAAATTGGATAGCTTTCATCAAAGAAATTTGAGAACGATTCTTGGAATTGAATGGAGAGATAGAATTACAAATGGGGAAGTACTGAGAAAAACAAGGCAAAGGCCGCTGCATTTAACAGTTGAGGAAAAGCGATGGAAGCTGGCAGGACATACTCTCAGGTTGCCTAGGGAGCGTCTCGCACACCATGCAACATCTTGGAGACCAATATAAGGAAAAAGAAGACGGGGCAAGCCAGTGAAAACATGGCGAGCAACTTTTAAGGAAGGCAGAGAGAAACGTGGTGTGCAAACACATGACACTCAATCCTTTGCCAGAGACCGAACGCGTTGGCGCCATCTTGCTACCAGATGTGACACCCAGGACGGGAGGAACTAAGGTCTAAGGTCTAAGGAAAAAGCCAGAATTCAGGAATGCTTTCTAGACCATTTCCACGTCTAGGGCGGACAAAATGGAACCATCATTGGAAAAGCATTCATCAGCTACTTTATTAAAACAAATTTGTTTTAAGAGACTCTATTGCCAATCATAATGTGGAGTATCATTTGTGTAAAGTGAGAGAAGTGACGTAATCAAGCACGTAAAAAATAAAGTACCAGGTGTGGAATACAAGCGTTCTATAAGCTATGGCATGAAGTTGTTCATTACAAAAAAACAGTCATTTATGAAGTTCATAAACAATGTGTCACTCGCTGGCTTCTTATTTGATTATACGAAATGACAGTAATAATTAAAATAGCTAATATGGCTGTACAGAAATAAATTGGTTCCTTGTGGGAGCAAAACGAGCTGATGAAAAGTCAATGGCTTCATTAAGACAAGATGCGTTAAGCAACACAAATAGGATGAATATTTTTCCTTACTTTATCCATTTCTCATTACTAAATTTCAACATTAATTCGTACAAATAGAAAAGGTTCTACACAATCTTGATGAGAAATTTGCTAAGTAGTTGAAAATGGGACTCAACCGTAAACACATTGTCCCAGGATTTATACTCTGATTGCCCATTCTTTAAAAGTCTGTTGCCTTTACGATACTTTTAAACAACTTTGAGTCTTTGAGCCCACTGCTTACCTGCAAATAGCTGCAGAAACAAAACCGAGAAATAATTAAAGCCTTATCATGATCGATGCTGTATTGAGTAATTTGTCAGACATTAACAAAAAATATTCAGAATGCTTTCAGAGAATGGCTTCTCGTGGGAGTATAAAGGATTAAATCTGTAAATAACAGTGTGAAACAATCATGCACAGCCGAGACCTTCAGCCATTTTAACAGTAATATCCCTCCAGAAAAAAGTGATGAAGTGTATTTTCGATGAGTCAACGCTACACCTGATTCGAACTACCTCATCAATGATTTGCGTGAATGGATGACGGTTGCACACATTCGGAACATTTTGGTGTTGTAGCATCAATATTCACGAGAAAAGCGCAAAACAATCTGAGCATTCATTACAAGATTTGGTTAACAAGTTTAGCCTTATCGGACCTGATGACGTCAAAAGTCTGCCACCAGAATTCAACAGATGCAAGAGATTGTGTGAGCAGGAGCTTACGAAAAAAAATCCTGAACGAATGTGTCCTCGCAGGACCTCAACCAAAAGAATGTGCAAAAAGCTCTCGATAGTTTGCTGGTGACTATACGAAACTGCTACAGACTTTTCCCTAAATATTAGAAAGCTGCTAGGAATTGGCTGTTTTCACCACTGGGATCCACTGAAGCTAAAAGAGCAGCACCAGGACTAGGACGCCTAAAAAAACTCTGTACAAAAATATTCTTGATGCATGAGCAATGTGAATCTAATTCAACTGTAACATGTTGTTACAAATTGACGTTGGCAAAGTAATGGACACATTTGCCAGCCTTCATAAGCGCAGTATGTTTCAGAAAACTTCGACTTTGTTTTTGCTCTCAAGTACGTAAATGCAGTCAGACCTCTTATCGTCATAAATCCAATATCATCTGCCATAACACAAGTCAAAATCAGGTACACATTATACTCTACAGCTAAAAAATCATGAGGAACTTATTAATACTAAAATATTTTCTTATCACATGTACAGGAATAACCAAAGTTTAATTATTTTCAAAGAACAATACAGCACATCTTATTCTTGGTAAATATTTCTCAGACGGATAAAGAAAAAAAAATTGTATTGGAATTTTAGGGCGGATACGGAGCAATTTTTTAAATATAAATTTTACAGAAAAATACAGCACTTCTTTGTTTCGATGTGAATTTCTCGGATAGATACAGACAGATCCAGCACATTTTTTCTCGGATACAAATTTCTCAGATAGTTACAGCACCTATTTTTTCTGGTGCAATCTTTTCAGACAGATAAAGAGCATTTAG
Organism: Morbakka virulenta; assembly: GCA_003991215.1. NCBI lineage: Eukaryota > Metazoa > Cnidaria > Cubozoa > Carybdeida > Carukiidae > Morbakka > Morbakka virulenta. The sequence continues at coordinate 1,713,609 of RDPX01000091.1, read as the reverse complement.
TTTGCTACCAAATTCTGGGAGAGGTACAGCACACCTTTTTAGATATAATTTTTTTTTTGAAAAATACAGCAAATATTTTTTGTGATAAAAAGTTCTAAACAGATACACTGCACGTCTTTAAATACAAATTGAATACAACACATATTTGTTTTGGTAAGAATTTCTCTGATCGATACAGAATCTACATTAAAATTTCACTAAGCTTCATTAAAATTAGCACAGAGCAGCTGATTGGATTAGGTATTTCATATCCACTCATAGTCTGACTTAGAGCTAAACCCAAATTACACTAAGCTTCATTAAAATTAACACAGGACAGCTAATTGAATTAGGTGTTCCATATTCACTCATTGTCTGACTTAGAGCTAAACCCAAATTACAATAAGCTTCATTAAAATTAACACAAGACAGCTAATTGAATTAGGTGTTCCATATTCACTCATGGTCTGACTTAGAGCTAAACCCAAATTACAATAAGCTTCATTAAAATTAACACAAGACAGCTAATTGAATTAGGTGTTCCATATTCACTCATGGTCTGACTTAGAGCTAAACCCAAATTACACTAAGCTTTATTAAAATTAACACAGTACAGCTAATTGAATTAGGTGTTCCATATTCACTCATGGTCTGACTTAAAGCTAAACCCAAATTACACTAAGCTTCATTAAAATTAACACAGAACAGGTGACTCGATTAGGTGTTCCATATTCACTCATGGTCTGACTTAGAGCTAAACCCAAATTACACTAAGCTTCATTAAAATTAACACAGTACAGCTAATTGAATTAGGTGTTCCATATCCACTCAGAGTCTGACTTAGAGCTAAACCCAAATTACACTAAGCTTCATTGGAATCAACCCAGGATAAAGGGTTCCACTAGGTGACCCAGAGTCCGACTTCGAGAGTAATTTTTTATGGATTTCTAATTTTCTAGGAGCCTAAGAAACCTACGACATGAGCTCACCTTATCGTCGATGACAAGATCCTACTTTAATACAATCTTTCTTATTCTGAAAATGTGTTCCAAAATTTTTCTGTAAAAAGCATTTTTCATATTGTTTGGGTTTGAATGGAACTCTTTTTTCTCTTCTTTTGTTCCCTAGGCCAAACGCATAACCTAAATTCATGTGTTTTTTGGAGAGCAATGATTGGCTGATTCGGTCCAACTTTGTGCAAGAATAATTCCTCTTTCTCCGTTAGCAGCTAAAAGGCATATCATAACTTACACAGAAACGGCAACCTGATTTGAAAGCTCAAAGTCGAAGTTTCAGATTCTGTAGCTATTTTCATGCCACTGACAGAACAAACAGTCATGCATTTAATTCAAGTTTTTGTTTTGAGAAGAAGAATCGGCTAACAATAAGTATGAGTGAAACATTTATATTTTCTGAAGTGATGTTTTACGTCTGTGAGGCCTAAAATAAACACCGATATATGCAATGGACCAGAAAGTTAAAAAAAAATTTGTTAGTATATTTAAAGATGTCAATAAATATACTCTATCCACACCGACCAATATTATCAGGTGCAGCCACTGATATAGACGTGGAGCAATTTACAGGACAAATGTAAAAAAAGTAGTGACATTTTTAAGTCCATCTGAATGCAGCTAAAACATTTTAAACAGTTGACTTCCTCGGTCAACAGGAAGAAATGTTGTTTTTCCTTTGCAAGGGATGACAATGAAACCTTTACCATCTGTAAAATACTTTCTGGTATTTTTCCTCTAATATCACTGAATTGGATACTCTCTCTCTCTCTTTCTTTCACACACACACACACACACTCTCTTACACACACTCTCTCTTACACACACTCTCTCTTACACACACACACACACTTTATTTCATCTTTCCTATCAGTGCAACACTCTAAAGCTCTTTCTTTTGCATAACATTACCTGTCCTTTCTGCTTAAGTTTCGCATTAGGTTCTTCTCTTTACTATAAGTAATTCTTCTTGTTCTTCTTCTTCTTCTGCAGTTTTTCCCATTTTTATGTAGGGTCACTGTTTCTCGAGAGTCTCTTCTATTCTTTTCTTTCTCCTACTTGGTGTTCATAGAGGTTCTTCTCCTGCATATCTTCCTTTAGTCTGTCTTTCCATTTAAATTTAGGTCGCACTCTTCTTCTTTGTCCTGGAAATTCCATTTCCATCACTCTTCTTCCAACATAGTCCTCCTCTCTTCTCATGACATGAGCATACCAATTCAGTCTTCTTTCTTGCATCCTCGATCCTATTTCAGCTACCTTCACTTTTCTTCGTATCATCTAATTCCTGATTTTATCTCTTCTCGTGACTCCACACATCCAGCGTAACATCCTCATATCTGCAACATTCATAATCTTCTCCTGTGCCTTCTTCACTGCCCATGTTTCACTGCTGTATAACATTGCTGGGCGCACAACTGTTTTGTACACCTTTCCTTTCCGCCTGGCATTCATCTTGTCGCACAGCATACCTGACAGCTTTCTCCAGGAGTTCCAACCACATTGAAACCGATGGTTTATCTCCACATCAAGCTCGCCATCTCCACTCACATACGTCCCCAGATACTTGAAAGCTGGAATATTCTTGATAATTTCCTCATCCATCCTCATGTCGTCAAGGTCTTCGAAGTCGTTAAACTGAAGATATTTGGGTTTTGTTCTACTTTTCTTAAAACCATTTCTTCTAGAGCTCTCTGCCATCTTGATAGTCGCCTTCGAAGTTCCGCTTTTGTTTCACAAAATAATACAATATTATCGGCAAATAGCATGGTCCACGGCGCGTCGCTTCGAACACCTTGACTAATGACATCCATTATAAGATCAAAGAGGTAAGGACTGAGAGCAGAGCCTTGATGCAGACCGACTCGAATCGTAAATTCATCTGAGATACCAACAAAGCTGTTAACACATGGGGTAAGTCCATCATACATATCTTGAACCAGACTTACATACTTTTCACTTACTCCGTTTTCTCTCATGCATCGCCAAACGTCTGATCTCGGGACTCGATCAAATGCCTTTTTCAGGTCTATGAATGCCACATATAGTCCTTTTTGTTTCTCACGATACCTCTCCATCACTTGTTTCAGTGTGAAAATCGCGTCAGATGTCTGCCGTTCTTTAATGAACCCAAATTGTTTTTCAGAAACTTCGGTCTCACTTTCAATCCTTCTTGCTATTATCCATTTCCAGAGCTTCATAGTATGTGATAAGAGTTTGATGCCCCTGTAGTTGGAACATTGCTGTATATCGCCTTTGTCTTTGTAGAGGGGTATTACAGAGCTCTTTCTCCAATTAGGTGACATTTTCTCCTGCGAGAAGATCTTTCTCATCATATCCCAGAGTATGTCTATACCAGCATCACCAAGACATTTCCAAACTTCGGTTGGGATGTTATCTGGGCTTACTGCTTTGTTCACTTTTATTTCTTTTAATCCTCTCACTACTTCCATACGACTTATGTTCTCTGTTTGCCTTTTATTTGGCTTTCCTACAAGTAATACCTTGACTGAAAGTTAAATTTGTAGATGAATAACTAAAATTTAAATTATTTGTGATAAAACAAAAAAAAATCAAGTAAATATCGTTCCATTCTCAGTTTTAAGAAGTGGAGAAAATATGTAGCGACATTTTTATATCAGACTAATGGTAAAATACACCCAAATTGCCAACTCCTTTCTCTCCAATCTTATCTGCCTTCTCATAGCTGAAAAAGTGCAGTCTAAAGGTAGACGATCGTTGGGATGACCAACAATTACTAGTAAAATCCCTCATAGAGAAATCTAGCCCGAACTGCAAGTATTGTGCCTATAATGTTGTTACACTACGCTACTGAGCACTTAAGCTACATTGAGAAGAAATTCTATTGTCTGACAAATTTAGAAGAAGGAGGATATTTGTAGCCGAAATGCATACAGTGAGATCGATGCAAGAGATTTTTTATCTTATCTGAAAAAATAAGCGCACATTTGCGAGATCTTTAAAATTATCAGTTTAACAGTGTATTATAACCTAAACTGGTTTATTCAGGTCAGGAAGGGCATACAGGATCCATTTGACAACAGAAGGTTTTGTAAATATGTATATATTTATAAAATTTTGAATTAGTTATCCTGTATAAATTTCTTAAATAATAATAATAATAATAATAATAAATAATAATAACAGTAATAATAATAACAACAGTAAACAACAGTGAGTTCAAGAAGCGAAAGCGGGAAGAGTTTCAGAAAAGATGGAGGGAAAAGAACATGTATGGTCGGTTTGGGAGGGAGACAACCGATATAATAGACAAAGACAAGAACTGGGATAGGTGGATAAGAAGTGACTTGAAGGTTGAAACAGAGGCTCTGATATGCGCGGCACAGGAACAGGCGATTCGAACGAACTACATAAAGTATAAAATTGATAAGACCAGCGATAGCCCTTTATGTAGAATGTGTGGTAAAAGAGGTGAAAGCGTGCAACACATAATCAGTGAGTGTGAAAAACTGGCTCAGAAGGAATATAAACGGAGACACGACGGTGTTGCAAAACGGATTCACTGGGATCTATGCAAGAAAAACGGGCTAGAACATCAGGAAAAGTGGTACGAACATTCCCCTGAAGGTGCGATAGAAAGTGAAGAAGTAAAGATTCTGTGGGACATCAATATTCAATGCGACAATGTAATAGAGGCAAGAAGGCCAGACATTGTTTTGATTGATAAAAAGCAGAAATCTTGCTTAAAAATCGACATTGCCGTTCCAGCAGATAAAAGAATCGAAGAAAAGGAAAAGGAAAAGGAAAAGGTTGAAAAATATCAAGAGTTAAAGAGGGAGATGGGAAGGCTTTGGGGTTTGAAGAAGGTGCAGGTGATTCCTGTTGTGATAGGAGCATTGGGAAGTGTCAGCAAAGGCTTTAAAAATTGGGTTCAAAAATTGAATATTGAACCTAACATAGGACATGCAGAAGACAGCTTTATTAGGAACAGCTAGAATCCTAAGAAGAGTTCTTGAGATGTGAAAGATAGGAGAAAGTACCTTATTAGCCCTAGGTCATTAGTTGTGACTCGTCTAATAAGGAGAATTACGGTATAAAGATCAGCCAGTTAAAAATTTTTCAAAATAATAATAATAATAATAATAATAATAATAATAATAATAATAATACGGCTATGGAACGTCTCACTGTTGAATGAAGTCCTTTGAAAGAGCACCATCTGAGCCTAGGGAATGAAAAAAGGACGCTAAAGAAACAGCAAAAAAAAAAGGGAAAAAAAGGAAAAGAAGAGTGATTTTGAAAAAGGCCAATAGGAAGCCCATCAAAAAGAAAATCCAGTTGCTATTCAACATACCCAAATCTATAAATGACCACAAATAATTTCGAGGAAGAGGCTAAATGATACGTGGAAAGAGAAGCCATCTCTGGAAAGAGTCTAAAATGATCTATATTTGGCTTTACATTTTAAAAAGCAACGGGATGATCAGTTAGGATTCCAAATAAACAAAAGCATGCACTATCAGCTTTTTTCAAAATCCTGTGATAAAAAGTTATAAACTTCAACTCTTCAATTAACAAATGCAAGCTTGTACTTGGTTTAATCAGCCACAAGCCTATAAAGCTCCCGATTGGCTGTCAGTAACGTTCCCCAGTGGAGACCTTACAATGACGAATTTATTGCATCAAGGCTGCAGGAACAATTTAGGTTAAAAAAAAGTAGAATAGTAAATATCATTCAATAATAGTACCACTACTACTACCTCTACTACTACAACAACTACTACTATTATTATTACTATTGCTACCACTACTATTATTATTACTATTGCTACCACTACTAATACTATTACTTCTTTACCACTATTACTACTATTACTACTATTTCTACCATTTCTACTATTACTACTATTACTGCTATTACTACTATTACTACTATTACTACTATTACTACTATTACTGCTTTTACTACTATTACTACTATTACTACTATTACTGCTATTACTACTATTACTACTATTACTACTATTACTGCTATTACTACTATTACTACACTACTACTACTACTACTACTACTACCAGTATCACTACTAAATCTACTACTTCTAATACCACTAGTACTACTTCTACTACTACTA
>RDPX01000091.1:1654217-1705756 GCA_003991215.1 Morbakka virulenta | reverse complement strand
TACTACTACTACTACCACTACTAATACTACTACTTCTAATACCACTTGTACTAGTACTACTACTACTACTACTACTACCACTACCACTACCACTACTAATACTACTACTTCTAATACAACTAGTACTACTGCTACTACTAGTAGTAGTACTACTACTATTACTACTACTACTACTACTACTACTACCACAACTACTACTCTACTACTAGTACTACTACTACTACTACTACTACCACTACCACTACTAATACTACTACTTCTAATACCACTAGTACTAGTACTACTACTACTACTACGTCTAGTACTACTACTTGTACAACTACTACAAATGGCTAAAGTTTTGGTTAAATCCAAAAGGAATATTCCTACTTGATACGATAACTACATGTTTCAGATCTGTAATTAAAATGTTTTAGAGACAAAAGAGATTATCTTCATGGCTTAAATGTGTGTCTCAAGTTCAATTATCCTTTGGCTATTAACGCTGATAAGATACTGAAAACAGATTAGAATCTAAAAGACCTTAAGAGGATCCCTTAGGAAGATTGGGAAACTCAGTTTGACATTTTACATAGAGGTGATTGGGAGAGACTTATCTCATTTAGTCAGCAATGATAATGTGTCTTCACAGAGTTACCATAACGGAGCGGTTGAAACGTTCCAGAGATGTTTGTCAGGTTAGGGGTGAACAAATGTTGAGATGAAACAAGTGCAAGTAAGAGCTGATATCAGGGCCAAGACAATGTAAGTACACACCACAGGGATCTTCCTTTCTTTGGAATAGTGTTTCTTCTTCCTGAAATTAAAGTACAAAATAAAGTTTGCAAACCTATACATAAACAAATAAAGATAACTGTAAAGATAGCGTCTTATATATTTGCTTTAGCAAGGGACAAGAAGAGCTGTTTGGAGTTTGAGGAGAGGGGAAGTGTCTATTTTTAGACTTCATCCACACTGCTTAGCAAACTTGAGTAAATGTATTTTGTTGAATTGTACAATCTTTGGCTTAGCATAAAATTTTTTGAAAAATGATGAAAATAATCGACAAGTTTCAAAGATGATAATGACTGGATTTAAATAGTACATCAATGGAGAGATAACCACTTTTATCCCTCATTGTGGGTGTGAAAATTTTAAACTCTAAATAATTATGAATTTTAATAAATTGTGAATTCTAAATAATTATGAATTCTAAATAATTATGAATTCTAAATAATTATGAATTTTAAATAATTATGGTTTTTAAGTAAGAATGAATTCTAAATACGTAGGAATACTGAAACATTACAAATTCTAAATATCTTAATTTATTATCTGAAATGGGTCACCAGTAATGTTTTGCCAAAGTACTGTGAAAATCAATGCAGCAACTGGGCCACAACGTCGGAAAATGCGAAGAAACTGGATGTATTCCACTGCAAGCACCTCCGTACTACCACAGGACATAGATGACCACACAGCCTCATCTCCAACAAGGCACTATACAAGACCTGCAAATGTGAGCCACATTCCAAGAGAATAATCTGACAACGCTGGTCCATGCTAGGTCACATCCTCCGTATGGACAGACAGACACCGGCACTACAGACTCTGGAGTTTGCAATTGATTAAAGCAAAAAGTACCAGGCTAGGCGTGGCAGACACTACTCAAACCTACTGGAAACAATCCGTGCAGACATCAAACGAGCTGGTCTCGGACCCTACACACACCCAAACACCTGAAGCGCTTAAGACACTTGGCCAAAGACAAGGTCTCGTGGAATGCATATCAAGAAGGACTAATTACTGACTCAGGATGTCACTAGACTATTGAACGCCAGAAACAGTATTAAGTAAGTAAGTAAGTAGGGTTCTCTTTTTTCTTTTCAAATTAGTTAAAATGTATATTACAATTAAAATCCGGCCCTTATCAAAAGGGCAAAGATTCTAAAAACTAGGATATTACAATCAGTAAGGCAGAAAAAAAAATTTAAAAATAATTCTATTTTTGGAAATTCATAAAAGTTTTGACAGTTTTTACGGTGCCTAAAATACTTTTTTACTGAAGTCTGGACACAATGTCTCTACATAACAGTTTCAGTTTTAAGTAAGTAAGTAAGTAAGTAAGTAAGTAACTAAGTAAGTAAGTAAGTAAAGAATTAGAATGTGAAGTTAGCTAGGTCAGTTGGTTTGGTAGAGCATATGAATATTTGAACCTTGAGGATTAACTCAAACCCAGTCTGTTTTTTTGTTAAATTTCTCTTTTCATTTTTTCCATAATTCAAAATTCTGTCCATCGGACTAATTTAAAAGTCACCTTTTACTTTGGAGGGAATTAAATGCTTAGCTTTCTTCCACAGAAACAAATGTATTTGGAGCATGTCCTTTTCTCCAAGTACCTCTACTATGTTTAAATCTATATCTGTCTTTTTCAAATAAATACGTATTTGTCCTTTATCTTTTGTTGCAATAATATGTTTCTACTTCTTCTTTTCTTATATATATATATATATTTTTTTTCTTTTTCAGTTGATTTTGTTAAGCCAATATATTCTCATGATCCTCTTAAGGCAATTGACTTATTTGACCTAAGCCTGTTCACTCCGTCATGGAGCATAGGCCGCTAACAATCTCCCTCCATCTTCGTCTGTCCTGGGCTGCGGTCATGTAGGTGTGCCAACTATGTCCGCTGTCTTTCATCTCCTGTTCTAGACTTCTACGCAAGGTGGCTCTAGGTCTTCCTCTTTTCCGTCTGCCTTGAAGGTTTCATCGCAAGGCTTTTTGAGTAATGTTGCCCTCGTCTTTCCTGAGGGTATGCTCAATCCATGTCCAGTTCCTTTTCCTTATTTGTACTGGTGGAGGAAGCTGACTTGTTTGTTCCCATAGGTCTTGACTGCTAATACGGTTTGGCCACCAAATTTTCACGATCCGTCGGAGACATCTGTTGATGAATGACTGGATTTGTCTGTCTGTCACCTTAGTAGTGTGCCAAGTTTCAGCTTCATACATCAGTACAGATTTCACATTTGAGTTGAAGATCCTGAGCTTTGTTTCAGTAGCTATCGCTCTTTACCGCCACACTTCGTTAAGGAGGCTGAATGCTGTCCTTGCTTTGGCTATTCTTGTCTCTATGTCTTGTTGGGCCCCGCCGATCTCATCTACTATGCTTCCCAGATATGTAAATGACCTAACCTCGTCTATATCGCCGCTTGTTAACCTAATGCTGCCATCCTTCTTTGCATTTATTCTCATGACCTTTGTCTTGTCCTTGTTTATTCGCAGTCCAACTTTTGATGCATTGGCTTCCAAGGTTGAAGTCTTGTCTTCCATCTGTTGATGTGTGTGTGATAGTAGAGCAGTGTCATCCGCAAAATCTAGGTCGTCTAGCTGACGCCAAAGGGTTCACTGAATACCATTCCTTTTGTCCTTTGTTGACTCCTTCATTGTCCAGTCTTAAGACATTTAGATTAAAACAAATCGAGGTTTTTCATGTTCTTCGCATTTACTTTCTACCTGACGCCTGTATGCAGCAAGACTAGCTTGACTACCGCTCTGTATATTTTTATCTTGATCTTTTCAAATATTGCTTCCACCTTCAGAACTTTTTCAGGTATTCAAGGTAGACATGACTTTTGTCAGGTTGTTTTGCACTCAGTGAACCCTGCTTCAAAAATTAATTACTGTCTCTCTGTAATAAACAATGTTATTGACTCCCCTAATATCTTCCCTATCTAAAAACTTAATTTCGCTGTCTTTTATACAGAAACTAGAGGGCCCTAGTTTTATTTCTGTTTATCTCAGAACTGAGCCTCCTTGCTGAATTAAAGTTCGTCTGAGTTTGCCTCTGAATCTTTTAAGGTAATGTAAAAATAAGAACGTTTTAATTTGAGTATTGGCCCTTAAACATTTATCCTTGTTTTAGCTTATTTTCACCTTAAATTATACCGCCCATCAATGATTTTACTGTTTCGGTTTTGGTGACTGATTCTATGTAATAAAGGCACGCTGGTTTCAAAAATAAAATCCATTTTTCTCTATCATGTCAGATTTTTTAACAATTGAAGATTCGAATTTTGGCATTTTGATCAAAATGTAGCATTTTAGCACAATTTTATCATTTAAAAATTAATGTTTCAAAATCAAATACTTTTATTCCATTTTTTGTTGCAAAAATTATTAAAATCAAACAAAAACCTCACGATAAGCACAAGGTTATTGATTCTTTATCAAGATTAGCAGGTTAAAAAGTTTTTTTAATTGTTAAAATGCCACAAAATCTAATCTGGTTGGAAGAATGAAAAATTATTCTGAAATTAGATTTTATGCTTAAGATAGGCTTAATAGGTGAGAACTCATAGATCAATTCTCAGAATCTACTTTTATTTACTAATATTTTACATACACCCTAAGAGCCCACTAATTTTCTCTTGAATGCAGAATGCTGTTTGGCTGGGGCAGTTTCTTTTTAATGACCAGCAGTAATCAACCATCATGTGGATGCCCTATCTCCCTTGATAGCGCTCTTCCATCACTTTTATATCTTGATGAAAGCGTTCACCTTTTTCTTCGTTCAGGGCACCAAGATTATCAGGAAAATCATTTAGGTGACTGTGCAAGTAGTTAATTTTGATGCTCATGATGCATCCTAAAATTTGAGAACTCTCTGAGAATTCGTTAACACTATAAGTTTAGTTAAAGCTTTTACTGTTAGCTACAAAGTATTTAACTACATCTTCAAAGTCCAACCAGGCCCTTAATTCAATTTCTGACATTGTGGTAATAAAGTGATTGTCCTTCACCAACTTTGGGGCCCCTCAAATACACCCGCTTTCATTTTTTCATAACTCAGACCCGGGAAGCTTTTACAAATGCTGTCAAAACAGTTGCAATAATTCTTTGACAAACTGCTTCATAAGCGCAAGTTTGATATGCAATAGGGGAAAAATAATTTTATTCCTATTGGTCAACGCTTCATTAATGATGTTTTGCAATCCCATGCATAAAGTTTCCCTCGATGGTCACTCCTTTCTTATCCAATGCTCACCCTTAGCTCGACTGTCCCAAAAACAAAGAAAACATGGATACTTTGTGTGGCCGCCTTGTTGACCAAGGAGAAAATTAACCATTTTAAGGTCCACACAAATTACCCAGTTATAAAGATTGTAGTTGAGCATCTCCATTACTATTTTAATGCTTTTGTATTCTTCCGTTAAATGCACTGAATGGCCGATAGACTTAGCACCAAATTTGTTTCCATTGTTGGGGAGAACACATTTTAAACTTCGTTTGAAAAAAACTGTCAATAAAAAGTCTCCGATCGCTAGGATCATACTGTGAGACAACCACAGCGCGCAGAAGGCCTTCTGTGTCAACACAGTGAACAAAGTAATTTCTCGAAGCAAAAAGCATTAAAAATTTGGATTCTCTGTTGCGATACACAAATTTTTTGGTTTCTGGGGATAATAGCTGTTTTTCATTCAATCTTGACGCCAACAATTCGGATGATTCCTTTGTCACTAAGTCATGGGTCAGATCATTAAACTCGTGTTGAGTAAATCTTGAAAATGATGTTTACGACGATGATTGTTCGGTGGACTCAGATTGAGTCTCCTCAGGTGGATTCGAATTTTCATCGTCTGAAAGCTCTGGAAGTTTGGTATAAAGAGGTACGGGAATTTCGGTGGAATGGGGTAAGGGCCTCAATGCAGAGTCTACATTTGGGTATTCAAGGTGGTGTTAATTCTTTGCATTGAAGCTGGAGACATTAACCAGGCAAAAATAACAATCATCGGAATGATTTCACTGTTCTCTTTAAACCATAGGAATTCCAAATAGCAATTTTTTTGTTTTCCGGCATTCCATTGCCTTAAAGACTCGATACAAGTTTTACAAGGAATGTGAGGTGCCCATGGCTTATCTTAATCTCTACAGAGTTTGAAAAACTGGCAAGATAAGACCGTTTCACAAACTCTGTAATTTTCATCCTTTGCTTTACCAAGGTAAAATTACCACAGACGTAACAAAATATATTTGGATTGTTTAAGCACTTTCTTCTCGTATTAGAGATTATGAGAGCAACCAAACTGACACCTCTCACCAATAATAGATCACAGGTTACTAACTGTAAATTCACCTTTATTGTACCTGTCCTTGTGTTCCTTTGTGACTTTCACTTTCACAAAGAAGATGCCAGATGTTCTTGCTCAGTAAAAGGAGAAAGTAAGGAAAGCGGTAGGTATTGAACAGGATAATTCAACTAAAACTGTTTAAACGGCAATAAATCGTGATAAAAACAACCTTAAGTATATTCTGTCATGCATATTACTAGCAACTAGCCTGAACAAATATAATGCAAAATAGCCATTTTTGTCACTATTTTGAGAAACAAAGCATGAAAGTCTGATTGCAGATTGGAATCAGCACCCCCAAATTAGTATTAAACGACCTCTATTTTTAAAACAATGGAAAAATAGGCTTTTTTGGTCTGTGCTATTCAGTAGCCTGGTAATCATTCAGCACTGGGTGTTTGGTGTTTTTACATGGATGTTTTGGATTCTGACTCCTTGCTACCAACCTTTTTAAACATAAACATGAGAGCCAGAGGGGAAGAGAGGGGAAGACGCATTTCTTTGACATGGATGCTCTTCCAAAAACAAATTTCAACCATCAAAAATAAAGAATAACTCAAAATTCCAATTTCAAAAAAATAAAATGACCCAAGACTCAAACCCCATAAAAAAATGACTCAATATTGAAAGTGCGAAAAATTTGATCTTTTAATTCAGCTTACGCCTTATTCAGTTAAAATTCCCCACTGGTATTGGTTATTATTCACCTTTAACTTCTGTAAGAGTTTTGTTCAGCTTAGCTTTATTATTTATGACAAATGACGTTAAGGACTCTGACATTGTTTGTCAAGGTTTGAATAAATATAAAAGCTACTATAATTTTTGTATTTTTCAGTATTGTATGTTTTTCATTCAGAGGGTTATTGAATGTAATATAAAAAATTGGAGGTCCCAAGAAAATAACAGAAGGACTTGTCAGACCAAGAAAATTGCTGAAATTTCACACACACACAAATAGTTCAAACATAGGAAAACTCAGAACAGTAGCATTTGGCCGAATTTCAAACTCCCAGTTATAGGACGGACATACCTATCTGTTTGTCTCTCCAGATTTGCTTCCAATAGCCTGTTCACTATATTACCAATTTTGCTAAATTTTGAACCCTGAGAGACATGATTCCTTTACTCAATTAATGTACACTGATTAGACCTGTGATCACCTTATATCTGGACAAAATTAATTATTATTAATCACAACAAAGTTCTCAAATGACTCTCCATTAGGGGCTACCTTAAACTGATTCTTTTATACTTCTACTCATCTGATCTGCTTTACTGAAGCTTCTCCGACGTACATCCAGTTTCTTAGGTGCATTGTCGTTGCGCTGTATCTGCCTATATCATATACTGCTTATTTTCGCTAGAATACTTGATTGTTCTTGGTTGGTTTTGTACTATACCGCTCATCATCACGACTGTTTTTTGATTTTGTATTTCAGGTCTTCATGGTTCCGTTATCAGCTCTAGTTTCAGTCTAAGGTAAACAATTTTTCTTTACAGTTTTTTTAATTTACGCTTTCTCTCTTTTCGAACAAACCCCAGAAGGAAACAAAAAAAGAGAAAGTAAACAAAATCTGCTGTGATGAAGAAAGGACTAGAAGATGTGGAAAGCCGTGATCGCCGAAGCCCTGAAAAGGTATGGCACCTAAAGAGACAGAGAGAGAGAAGAGAGAGAGAGAGAGAGAGAGAGAGAGAGAGAGAGAGAGGATGAGAGAGAGAGACAGAAAGACAGTGAGCTTCTCCTACAGATGTACTCTTATTGATTCCTTTGAAAGATTCCAAGCTTATCTATAAATTTTCTCTCCCTCTTATTTCAACAGAGAACTTTTTTATTACCTATTATCTTGTATGCTTTGTTTAGCAAGTACAATCTGGTGATATTGTCAAAGGTAGACATCAATATACTCAAAGTTTGCAGAGCGGTTCCGTAGTTACACTGTAATATTCCTGATTTCTTTCCCCCGTATATTATTTACGGGTTGTGGGGCAGTCTCTTTGCTTTAGTGTTGCACGTAAGCTTTATCGCATTTCATACATTTTTACTCGCAAGCACATTGTAAGTGAAAATCCGTCAAATATCACATTTGTCAAACATCATAGGCGTCAAACAGCATATACCTTCTTTTTTCTTGTCTTTCTTAAGAAGGACCTCTTTTTTGTCCCAGCAACACGATAAACCTTCTTTGTCATCGTAGACTAAGCAGCCAACTTAGCTTGGCATCCGGCTTTTACCAACAAGCACGTCGCGAAGGTTCTTCTTCGCATTTAGGCCAATCTTCCCTTACTTTCAAGTCAGTCATCAATTTCAAATGCTCTGTTTATACACACCATTTTGTTTGTTATTAAATGTGGAATTTTTGGTGCAAGAATGGCTGATGTAATGTTTGCACTATTTTTTTCTAGTAAAAGTCTAGTGCCCATGTCTAATTTTAAATTTCTTTATGGGGTGTCTATTGGGGGAGGGGGAAGTTATATATCCAGAGCTGTTAAATAGAGAGGGGTTTTCTCTAAAAAACAATGAACTTTTATAATGTTTTGGTGATAATAAGGTAAATTAAAAAGACAAAGTCACCCAAACCTAAATGTAAGGTGCGTCATTTAAGATCAACAAAATTATTCTTGTTCAAGATTTGCAGCCCTTGAGTGCAGAACTTTCTATGTGGAATAAATAGTTGAAAGTTTTAGCGTCATTCAAAAAAAATATCGCACGTTTAGTATATACATATAAATAAGTGGTCACATGTGTTTCATTTCATTTACATCCCTGGCACCTTACCTGAATTTTATTGTGGAAAATAGGTCATTACCATTGTGATTTCGATGAAGACCTAACGGATGACAGGGCGATGATGTTTGGAATTAAATAGAGATGGGCGTTAAATACAAGGGACATTTGAAAGAAAGTTGTCCTTCATTTGAGAACTTTAATGTAATGAAGTCAATAATTTATTTATTTGACTTGCATTTCACTTCTTTCAGCGAATTTTTACTAATTTGTTGTCCCAGTCAAAATCGTGGTTAGCAGCTGGCCGTTTTTGAAAATCAAACGGCAATTTAAGTGGCGGAAACCATCTAGTTTAGAACATAGTACCAATGTCTCAGTTAGTAAAGAACTTTCTGGTGGACTTTATTGTCACTGATTCAGATCTCATTTGGAACACATGTATTTTGAACTTTTTAAAATTATTTTTTTATAACTTTGTCGAGATATTTTCGGCAGATTACAGAAATAATGGCCGAGTAGTAAATCAACAGCTTACCATGCGAGATTTATCCAATTTGAGCTTCACCCGTATTATGTCTTCATGATTTTAGTGATTGTAGGTCAACTTAATATTATTTAGTTTATTTGTTCATATTTTGTTTTTTATTTTCAAAAAATTATTATTGGTTATTGTTTGTATTCAATGATTTGTTGATATGTACTTTCCTAGAATTGTTGTAATAGCCTCGTTTTTAACATATTTGGATATACAGGTTTTCTCTTCTGTTTCCATTGGAAGAAAAATTTTGAATGATCAAGTAACAATAAATAACAACATATTTCAAGAAATTCCGTTTTTTCGTGATATATATATATATATATATATATATATATATAGTATATAAATATAAAACTGCATATATATATATATGCAGTTTGAAGATTGTTAAGAAAACATGAAACTAGTAGTAACTGCTAAATTTGTCTAGTTATTTTGTATGCTATACTGGATTTATATATATATATATATATATATATATATATAATATTAGAGTGAGTGTAACATTCAGAGCCAAAGATAGTATTGGCTAAATTAATAATCATGAGGAAACAACAGATACATGAACAAGCAGCAGGAGAATACCTAAGACAACACAATGAGCAACACACACACACACACACAGACGCACAGACACACACATACAAAGTTTGTAGAAAAATGATTGTTATGGAAAGATGGAAAGATATATATGGCAAGAAGAATGACAAAGAAGAGTAATGTATATATATATATATATATCTGTGTGTGTATGTGTGTAATTTTCCAGCCTTCTCATTCTTATTCTACTTATTGCGGAAAAGAGCGTTTAGTACAAGAATGGAAAATAGTTGGTTAATGCAGCAATACGCTGTGTTGATTGGTTTTTCCAGTTGAGTAATCTTTCACATAACTAGTGCAATCAAATGCAATCTTAAAAGGATTAGTTTATAAGAAGGCCATTTTCTTAAAGATTTTGGCAAAACAGACTTTTATAGGAACTACAGGTGCTGATTCAAATCTTCTTCCGTACAAATCATCATTTTCTCCCATTTTGTTGCTTTTTTAAAAATTTAAATGTTGCTTTTAAAATTTGCTTTATCTTTTTGGTAATCTAAGGGATATTTCGATTTAGGTATCAGTAACAAATTACCAAAACGACATGGAAAACTTAGATTTTTATAAGCAATAGATCTTGGAACAAAATTGTTATTTCTATTTCTTGGTTAAATTCAGATTTAAAAATGTATTACTGTATTTTATCCATCTCCAGAGGAAGAAATAATGTGGTATACTTACCTTTAAGAAGGGAGATTTCCATAAAATTAAAATTAGAATACAGAATAGCAAAATTTTTAAAAACTGCATTTTTCGACAGCTTTTTAACTCTGACCTGCATTAAAAGTTTGTATAAAATTAGATTTTATAAATCATCGATATTTACCTTTTCAGACTTCAGTATTTAATAACCTTCAATCCAATTAAATATATCCATGAGAATGATTATTTTGAATTAGTCCTGTTGAAATATGTCATTCTATTCGTCATTGACTACAGTCACTGTACTGGGTTTCTATAGCTGTCAAAATTCTGTCACTAAGTATAAACAAATATTTACTTCAGTATCTGTGTAGAAAATCCAGTTGTAAGCAAATAATTGTTAATAACAGTCAAAATATCCAACTTTTCAAGCAAGAAATAGGGTAGAGAGCCTAATATCACCGGTGCATGTTTCATTCACCTTTTCCAGTATAATTCTCCCCTGCTTTCTTACTACGTTGGTGAAGAGAACGGTTCCTGTTGTCAAGGTATCAAACAGAAAACCTAGGACTGAAATATAAAGTCAAAACCATCCATTAATAGAGGATATGCACCTAGGTGCAGAAATTACAGGAACATTAAAAATTTTCTGTCGAGATTACTACAGCTGTTGAAATTTCTTGATCGTATAGGAATTCATCCCAAAAAGGTTACCGTAATGGAATTTATATAAACAAACATCGGTTCATATAAAACTAGGCATTATTGACCTAGAAAACAACGCACAAGTTGCCCTAAACTGACAGGTGGCTAACACATTTTGATTGTCCAAACTCCATGGTTACTTCCCTGGCAAACAATTGATCTTTGTGGAAAGCACTGGTCTGTGTCAACACAATGAATCGCCCAATTCATTTTGTTTTCATAATTTGTAAACAATGTCTCTTTTTCTTTACAAGCTGAAGCTTTGTTTGAAAGGTATCAGTCAGGTTTAAACTAAGGATAGAAAGAGGATATGTTGAAGAGCAACGATAGCAAAAGTAAAGGTATGAGTAAAAATAATTTGTCAGTTGGGTGTGGTATATTCATCGCCTTGATTCGAATCATTCAAATCGAATATCAATATGACCACAGATCGAAAGCTCAATCAAACGGTAATTGAGTGTCACCATAATAAAAAGAATTAGATTTTTATAAGAAAATGAACAAGATATTTAATAGCAAAGATTTATTGGCATGGAGAAAAAGTGATCTCTGTAATAAATCTAGCTTTGTCTAAAAATACATTTTTAAAAAAAAAGACAACAGATGCCAAGGGAAAAAGCGTCTTTTGGATACAAAAGGACATATTTTTTGGATTAAAACCTCTTTATCTCAAAACATAAGTTTTCAAACAAAACCCTGAAAAGTTCTCGGGAAGTCCGGAAATTTTAAAAATTTCAAAAACTGGTGAAAACCCTCACATTTTTTCTATCTTTATTCTATGTGTTTGTTTATCAAGAAATAATAAAATTTAGCACTAAATTCTCTGAACCAATTTTTAATATTCGATCTCATTTTCAAGACCATTAGAAACTAAAAGAAATAAGAAGATAATGTGGAATATTTACTTTAATCCTTTAAATCCATTTTCTTAGATTTTATTCCAAAAATATACACAAACATCTTGGTCTTTTCGAAATAATTTTAGCTCTGGTGCCGAAGGACGGAAATATACGATGTAAATTAGAAAATCTTCAATGAAATAGAAATAGAGATAGAAATAGAAATAAAAATAAAAATAGAAATAGAAATTGAAATAGAAATAAAAATAGAAATAGAAAGTAGAAATAGAAATAGAAATAAAAATAGAAATAGAAATAAGTGAAGCGTAACTTTACTCTATTGGTTTTCTTGAAGCTTGTATGAATCAAAGAGAAGATTAGTTTTAGAGTGATTTCCTTCCGGAAAGTTTAGGTGATAAGGGGTTTTTTTGTATGTTCTTTCGATGGTTACATTAAGGCCTTTGAATAAATAGTGAAGTGGTGGTGCTTGTTTTAAAAAAACATATTTTGGAAAATGGCTTAATTGATGTTTTAACAGGCAAGTGCAGAAGTGGTCCTGGAATTACTTTGGTCGACGTTAAATTTTACTGGGTCGTATCCATGTGCTGAATTAGGTGGCATGGGCAAGAGTAAAGAGACCGCAATCCACAGGTCCTTGTTGCTTTAAGTGACTAGGAGACTGGAAAATCTCAATTGAAATATTTGTATCAGGTGAATAAAGACGAATCAGTTGTTTAACGAGTTTACTAGTGGGGTTTAAATGAAGGCTATCCTAAACAATATTGTTGTTATTGAGGGAGGTGCTTACAACACAATAATGTGATCCAGTGCAATGATTTTCTATAGTTTGGTTGGGTTGATATCAAAGTAAAGCGTGATTTAAGAGAAACGACTGGAAAGTGAAACTTGGGCAGGCTTTAAATAAGAGGGACATTCCTGCATCAATTAAACAGTAAAATATTCCTCATTTTTGACCAAACAATGTTTTTCTTTTAAAGTAAGATTCAGTTTCGATATTCATAGCTGACTTAAATGATTGTGTTTCCTATCAGGAGGATGAAGCTTTAAGAATTGTATGTTATGAAAATTTGTTAATATTATACTTTGTTTTGTTTTATTTTCTAGGTCCATAAACACTATTTACTATTAAACATTTTACCATGGTTTTGTGTTAAATAAAACCTTTGTTCTGGTTAACTACTCTTCATTCTTGCAATACTTTATTTTTCTAGTATATCACTAATCTTTTTTCTGCTCTATTGTTCAAACTTAAAATAGAAAGTGGTAAAAAACATCTCGTTAGAAGGATCTGTCAAGCAGGAAAGTAAGACGTGCTTTCCACTGATAATATTCGACAACTCTCGCTCATATTGCTTAATTTTAATACTCTTAATAATAATAATTTTAATAATAATAATTTTAATAATAATAATTTTAATAATAATAATTTTAATAATAATAATGATAATAATAATAATAATTATTATTATTATTATTATTATTATTATAATAATTATTATTATTATTATAATAATTATTATTATTATAAAAACAACAAAAACTCTGGTGTGCAGAATGTGTGGTGAAAAGGGTGAAACTGTACAGCACATAACACGATGCAACAGCATTTTTGCTTGACACACTTTTTTGATGTTTTCCAATGTATTTTGTGCGCTGAATCCGAAAATCAGATTTATTTTTCTCAACCATCGTTCATTTCTATGATACTGAGCATAGTCAATTTTTGAAAAATACTGAAAATTACCCGAAATATGAGCCTAANATAATAATAATTATTATTATTATTATTATTATTATTATAATAATTATTATTATTATAATAATAATTATTATTATTATAAAAACAACAAAAACTCTGGTGTGCAGAATGTGTGGTGAAAAGGGTGAAACTGTACAGCACATAACACGATGCAACAGCATTTTTGCTTGACACACTTTTTTGATGTTTTCCAATGTATTTTGTGCGCTGAATCCGAAAATCAGATTTATTTTTCTCAACCATCGTTCATTTCTATGATACTGAGCATAGTCAATTTTTGAAAAATACTGAAAATTACCCGAAATATGAGCCTAACACTAATGCATTACAACAAGACAATGAACCACAATGTGGTTTTATTATGATAAATAGCAAGTTTACACTATTTGCACGATTGTAAGAAGTTGCCACCTAAATTTGCGAGGCTTATGTAAAGTATAACACACTCGTTAATGTTAGTTATTAAGCATAGCATAAGTACGGAGAGAATAGTTGTGATACATGTAGCTATCAAATGCTGTCACACCTGTAACTGAAGTAAATGTGTGCTCTATAGCTGGAAGAACTTTGCCGAACGTGATTGTCTTGAGTGCTCCGATTTATCATTTCGCACTATTGACCATGTGTAGTCTCCCATCATTGTGACATCTCATCGTCCTTGCTACCTACGTGCTATGGTAGTGATACCTTGATAAAATCGCTCGCCATGCTCCTCGCTGACAGCACCGAGATTGGAAGGAAAGAAGTCTAGATGTGAATGTAAAAAGTGCATTTTCAAGGACATGCGACACCCCATGCACTTGAAAGATGCGACAAGTTATGAGACAAGAGTTTCGTAGTTTGGACTTCTCTTGTTACCAAGAAAGCCCTGGACAACATTTCGAATAGCGCTCCAGGCGTCCCGTTCGATGTCGCTCATTACAGCTTCGAGTTTATTTGATTTCTGCATTTTCTTAATCTCTGGTCCAAAAAAAGGCCTGTTTTGACTTTTTGTCTCAGACAGCTCAGGAAATATTGACCTAATTTCTTGAAAAACTGGTCCTTCCATACTTAATGCCTTCACAAACTGTTTGATAAGTCCCAGCTTAATATGGAGAGGAGGTAACAGAATCTTCTTGCGGTCCACATAAGCAGGCCGAATAACATACAACTTTCCTGGTTGCAAATCTTCCCTGGGAGGCCACGTTTTCCGTTCATAGTGGTCTTTGTCCGCCCTACTATTCCACAAGCACAAGAAGCATGAATATTTTGTTTATCCACCTTGTAGGACAGTTGCTTGTTTAGTGTCGTTGTTCTGCGTTATCTCTAGTGTATTGTTACATACGCTCTGTAACACTGAATTATGATGTTTTTGTTAGTATAAAAAGCCTTGATATTTCTTGTACATTTTATATACATTCTGAAGAAGGTATGTGAATACCGAAACATGTTAATGATGAAAAGGTTAAAAACTATCGTGTTTTTTATTAAATGTTTATCTATATTTGTGCTGAATCGCAATTTTGGAAATTTTATTCCCGAAGTTGAACAGAAGTATGAGAATGATATTAATGTTGTTGTTCTACGCAAGTTGAAAAAATTACACAAGAAAACAAAAAAGATTGATCTTGATTTAAACTTTTTAAAAAACTGTCAAAGTTTAAATGTGATACCGAAGTTTCTGGCTTTTAATATACCTCACTGTGAAAAATTTCTTGAAATATCTATAAGGAGGAGATTATTACGTGATGCTATTCGCAGAAGAGAGAAGGAGAAGGCTCAAATTCAGAAGAATCTTACACAACATTCTGACCATATCTTTAAGGTGGTTTCTGCAGTGGATTGTTATTTGATAACGCCTACCATCAATAAGAATATCAAGAATTATGTTTCGTCAACAGTTAAGTCTCACACAAAGAAATTACAGTACTTGACC
This sequence comes from Morbakka virulenta, assembly GCA_003991215.1. NCBI lineage: Eukaryota > Metazoa > Cnidaria > Cubozoa > Carybdeida > Carukiidae > Morbakka > Morbakka virulenta. Next base: position 1,689,908 of record RDPX01000091.1, on the reverse strand, counting down.
AAGAATAGTGCCACACCCTTCACTTCGGAAGAGGTCATCCGTAATTTTTCATCTTACTCTTTGTCAAAAGAAGAACGAGACATTCTCACGAACGGATTGTCATTTACTATACCAACCAAATATTTACGAAAATCAGATGTGTTTGTTACTTTCGAAATGGTTAAAATTTTCTAATAGTCACTTGAGAGAAAAAAATGATAAATCTCAAGCTAAATCCCAATTGTCTCATTAACAGACTGCTATGTTAGTGGATACAAACCAACTTGGAATGTATCAAAAAAGCATGGTATTTTGAATAAATTGAGGAAAAACAAAAACATTGTGATTTTAAAACCTAAAAAAGGAAAGGGAGTGGTGATTGTTGATAGAACTGATTATGTTAGAAGAATGTTAGAGGTTGTTCAAGATGCTAGAAAATTTAAAGTTTTAAACGAAGACCCAACTTTAAAACGGGAAGGACAACTCCAGAGATGTTTGAGACAATTGAAAAAAGGATAATAATTTGAATAGTAATATTTACGACAACATATACCCTAAAGGTTCTTTACCAACTAGGATTTACGGTTTGCGTAAAGTACATAAGAAATTTGAGAAAATTCCATCTTTTAGGCCGGTTGTTTCCTCAATTGGTACTTTTAATTACCAATTGGCTAAGTTTTTAGGTGATTTGGAAAAGCCTCTCATTTCGATAGAATATACGGCTAAGGATACATTTTCCTTCATTGATGAAGTTAAACAGGTCAGTGCTGCTAATAAATTTAAGATTTCTTTTGATGTTGTTAGCCTATTCACAAATATCCCTTTGGAGGAAACTCTAGATTTAGCTGTTGAGTTAATCATCACCAAAACTTCTGGTAACAAGTTTTCAAGAGAAAGTCTTCGCAAACTTTTTGAGTTTGCCACATTCAAAAAAAAAATTTATTTGAGGGTATAATGTATGACCAAATAGATGGTTTCGCAATGGGCTCTCCATTAGCGTGTATTATGGCTAACCTTTTTATGGGTCATTATGAAAAAATCTGGATTGAAGAATTTGAGGGCAATAAGCCATTGTTATATCGTAGATATGTTGACGACAGTTTTGCTCTTTTTGATTGTGAACAACAGGCCCTAGATTTTTTTGGATATTTGAATACACGGCACCCTAATATTAAATTTACATGTGAAAAAGAGGATAACAAAAAGTTACCTTTTTTAGTCATTATTATGAATAGTAGTAATAATAAGAATCAAACGTCTGTTTTTCATAAACAGACATACACCGGACTTTTGACTAACTTTATTAGTTTTGTTCCCTTTCAGTATAAAGCAGGTTTAATTAGAACACTTTTGGATAGAACTTTCCGAATAAACTCTTCTTTGTATTCATTTGATTTAGATCTAAAAAATTTATACAATATATTAGGCCGTAATTTATAACCAACATGACTTGTTAATAAAATTGTTCGGAATTATCTCAACAAATATTATGTTAAAACTGATAAACTGGAAAATGTTGAGATTCGGGACACGAGGTATCTTAAATTGCCATACAATGGTAAAAACTCTATCATTTTAAAAAACAAAATAAAAAATGTTGTAAAAAAACATTGCAAAGAGGTTGATATTAAATTGATTTTTACAACTTGTAAGCTCAGGGATTTCTTTTCTAATAAAGACAAATTGGTTAGTTTCTCACACGCATCTATTGTAGTGTATGAGTTTGTTTGCGCTAGCTGTAATCCTAGCTATGTCGGTGAAACTGAAAGGCATTTGTTTACAAGAATTAAAGAGCATTACAAGGACAAAAATTCGCTCATTTATCAACATATAAATGCCTCTTTAGACTGCAAAAGAGCTAGCAATAATGGTAAATGTTTTTCCATTTTAGATTACGCAAGCACCAAGTACCAACTACGTATAAAAGAGGGTTTGCATATTAAATGGAAACAACTGGCATTAAATAAACAGTTGTATTGTTACATAGGACAGTTGCTTGTTTAGTGTCTTTGTTCTGCGTTATCTCTTGTGTATTGTTATATACGCTCTGTAACATTGAATTATGATGTTTTGATTAGTATAAAAAGCCTTGATATTTCTTGTACATTTTATATACATTCTGAAGAAGGTATGTGAATAACGAAACATGTTAATGATGAAAAGGTTAAAAACAATCGTGTTTTTTATGAAATGTTTATAATAATTATTGCTTAAAAATCCCCAAATTGATTTGTGAAACGCACTGCTGAAATCACTAGATACATCGTACTTACATTTTCGGGAGGTTGCGGTACTGGTAGTTGCTTATCATGAGAAACAGGAGCTCTGGTTGACTGAATGTCNTTCAAGATTATTTTGAATAAATAATTCCAAAACAAAAATAAAACAATATTAAAACTTTTTTTGAAATTAAGAAAGTTTATTTACTATAAAGTAATCTCCTTGACCGTACAAATCCTCGGTAGTATAGTGGTGAATATACCCGCCTGTCACGAGGGAGACCAGGGTTCGATTCTCCGCAGGGGAGGAAGTTCTTTTTTTGCTTTTTTTAATCTTCTTTTTTTCCCCAATGTATTGCCATAGCATTTTTTTTAAGTTCTAACATTATCTTTCGTAAGATTATCAAAGTTTAAATTACCTATAATTTCTATACCACACCCAAGTGTTAAGGTAGTTGTAGCTCTTTGAACTTAAATGGTCTACCATCACACTTCTAATCTTGCAATACCTTACAATTATCTTTGACAAGGCCTTTTTAGCTTACTAAATTGCACTTTTTTACCCGAGCAACGCCTGGCAATTCTGATAGTTAGTAATAAAGTACAAGTCCAAAAAAAGCAAATTGTAACACAATACTAGGGTGTTGATATGATATTAATTAACATTTTAAAAGGTTTTAATATAAATGGCTACAAACAAAATAAGTTAAGTCACGAAAATATGTCAAAAAATGGGGAGCCGAAATCATCTACTCTCGTGTTCATTCCATTATGGTATTTCGTATCCAAACGAGCAATCCACTTGTAAACCAATAAAAAGGCATTCGGCCTCTTCAAGTGGCAAGTTGTCTTGTAAAATAAAAATATTCAAATCCCTTTCGAAATCATAAGCGTTGTCATCAAAATGGCGAATCAGCTCACAAGTCCTAACTCCTCTTGAAATTTCTGATCTATGATTTTTAAATCTAATGTAGAGGGAGATGCGTTATAGCCTGCGTAGAAGCTACGATGTTGACGGCATTCGGCAGCATAAACGAGACGAGATAACGTACAACTAACACTAGAGATACAGGAAATATATATATATATATAAATCATGTTCATCACTCACCTGCCTGCGTAATTCTCATCTCTTCTCATTACATGGGAAAACCACCTAAACGTCGATTACCTGATCTTATCAACTAGGTTTTCCACTCCTAGCGTGTCTCGCACGATGTTATTCTTCACAACATCCTTTCCAGTATTCCCAATGAAGAATCTGAGCATCTTCATCTCAATGGCTTCCAGTTTGTTTTCTTGCTTCTTGGTGAGAGAAACTGTCTTCATGCTATACATCGTTCCTGGTCGTACCACCGTCCTATGAATCTTACACTTAATTTCTATTGGTATGTTCTTGTTGCACAACACCCCTTACACATTCCGCCAACCATTCTAACAATCGTCGCTACTTTTCAATGCCGAATCCAGGTACTTAAATATCTCCACTTGATTGACTTCAAACCTGTCCATGGTGATCTTAGTCTGCCTCTCTTTGACATTGAGGCACAAATACTCGGTCTTGCTCTATTGACTCAAGCCTCTCCTCTTCAGCGTATGCCTTCAACCCTCCCGTTCTTCTTCTGCTTCTCGTTTGGTACTACAACAAAGCACAATATCATCGGCAAACATCAATCTCTAAGATGCTTCTTTTTTCACCACTTCGGTAAGATTGTCGATGATCATGGCGAAGAAGAAGGGGATTAGAGTGGACCCTTGATGTAATCCAACTCCCACCTTAAAATCGGCTGTCATTCCTATTCGGCACCTAGCCACAGTTTCGCCATCAAGCAACATGCCCTGTACTAGTTTGATGATACCATACATGTCAAGATTTACCGTCCTCTCTTATTACCATTCTCACATGTTGTATGTCTTTTCTCACTTTATCCTTCTGCTTTGCCGGTCCATACACCTCGTCCTCCGAACTGTTCTCCTTAAGGGTCTTGTAAAGCTCTCGATAAGCGTCATTCTTTGCCTTTCCCGGCTCTACTTTAGCCAACCTTCTACTTTCTTCTTACCGCTGTTTACTCTCATTATCTTTGGCTTTAAACCACTCCTTTAGTGTCTACCTTTTCTTGGCAATTGGCAATTTTAGTTGTCTTTTCTAATTCTTCATAATAATATTTTCTACAAAGAACCATAAATACCTCCCTTGCTTTTGGTACATCCCTGGAAACGAACTGTTGGGGGCTAATTTGTTTACACATTGTCTTTTAATAAGCAACTCCTTTTTTCATTTGAGCCTCGATTTACTATGGGAAACCCCCCTGGTTTCGGCCTCAATGTTGCTAACCGGTTGTTAAGACGTTATTCATTGTTGGTCAGGAGATACCGAACTTTCTCTTGTTTCTCTTATTTGCACGATTATTTATTTCACATTGAATTAATAATAAGAGGAAAAGGCAATTCTTGTTGGTAAAAAATGGTTACGAGGATTTTTTAAACCTTGAACTAAATACCAGTTTTGGTTGCTTACAGTTTTGAAAATCTCAGCCTGAGGGTTGCTAAGAGATTGCTTAGATTTTGGCCCAGCTCTCAGTTCAAGCCCATAGCGACTCCGTTTCTTATTAAAAAGCGTGTAAATACGTTATTTGATACTTCCTGGTAGTTATTAGGTAGAAAATGGCTAAGGTTGAAGTTTACATGGTACAGGGAACTTTTGCTAAAATATTTTTATTTGGCGAACCCCAGCTGATAATAGAAATCGGTTAACCTCTTGAGCCGTTAAATTTTCAGTTTACCCATAAGCTTAGATTCAGAGCCTGCTAGAGCTAACCGCTTACAATGACTCACTTTAACTACCAATTAACCAGTAAGTTTACCTATCCTATCGGAAGGTAAACTTCATTTTACCAGTTATTTGTTTAACGTGCAGCTAGTTTGGCGCACAAAATGTAATTCGGAAACTAACTGGTATTTAGCCACTCAAATTTATGCGGTTGGGTAGAAATCCCGTCAGCGCGAAGAATTAGTTGAAATATAACTGCTAGTAAATCAGGAAATAACGGGCTCAGAATCGATCTTCATGGGCAAATGAAATTACCGGTAATATTGCTATCGGAGTTTTATCAATCAGACGGGATTCGTGAAATTTTACTTGTATAAGAATGGGTGGTGGTGGTGGTAGGTGAAGAAGTTGAGGTAAGAATCAAACTTGAAATTTGCTCAAATGTTATTTTGGAAATTGCCAGAAAGTTATTTTAGTATGTACTCCCTAAAACGTTTTGAGCATTGTATTTTCCCTAGATAACAAATACTCTCACTTTGATATTTCGCCAAAAAAAATGAGTACGAAATAAAAAATAAGTTAGACCAAATCCGAAACAAATCCGACAAAGACAGGTAGGTTGAATTCCAGCTATCCAATGCATGAAATGTTTCTTCGCAGGGAGGAGGCGGGGGGGGGGCACATTTAACAAATTGCTTTTAATATGGGTAAACCTTTTTTTACAGAACTGATGCAGTTCTTTGTTTCTACTGCTCTGCCCAAAGTGAAAAAAAGGGACTCTCCTGGCTGAATGAAATAAAGAGGATGTCTATATTAACAAAGGTTTTCGGTCTTGGAAAAAAAGAACCAAAATATTTTGAGGAGCATCAGCAACCGAGCTGTCATAAAACTGGGGCACCCTGTTATGTCATTCACTTAAACGATGTTGGGGTAACAATACATGTAAACCTTGTGAGCGCACGAGAGCACCACCGTGAGTATTTTTTTGATGTTATACGTTATCTTCCTTACTTGGCATGGCAATCAATCGCTCTACAAGAGTGAAGCTACATAGAGGACAATTTCATGTAGTTTTTGATTTACTTGGAACTAAAGGTGCAGGCATCCTAAATATCTTAAGACAAGCTGGCCAAATATTTACAAGTCACGATACACAAAGCAAGTTGATTGACACTAAATTGCGGCAAATCCTCTCTAAAATGTCGGACCAGATAAAGGATGATGGCATTTTTTATATAATGAGTGATGAGTACACCGATTGCAGTAACAATTACTAATTAGCATTCTTCGTTAAAACTGTTGATAAACAACTAAATGTTATTGAAGAATTTCTTTGGTTTTACTAGTTAAAAACAGCAAAAGTGATATTCTTGTCTCTGGAATCCAGAATGTTTTAGTCCGATTTAATCTTTCAATTTTTACTCGCTGTAGGCAAACGTACTATGGAGCTAGCAATGCACTAGTAAAAAAAAGTGGTGTTACAACACAAATGTCTATCATACAATCAAAGCAATTCCTACCCACTGTTATGGTGAGAGTCTGAGCTTAGTCACCAAAGATCTTACGTCAAATTGTGCAATCATACTATGGGTACAGTTGGAGAAATTTGTATTTTAGTGAAATTCTCACCGAAAAGAGAAAAGGCCCATAGGCATATACCAGAAAACAGTCGAAATGTTAATGGTATAACTCGGCCTTCATTAGAGAAACTTTGCAAAACTCGATGGACGGTCCGTGCTAAGTCTTCTGGGAAAATAGTTGAAAATTATTAAAGTTTTGCAAACATCATGGGAAGAATACCTACTGAAAAACATGAGCCAAGATGTTTATTCAGGAACAATTGACTACCAGGGTCAAATGAAAACATTTTCTTTATTCTTTAGGTTGTGTCTTGGACAAAAACGTTTCAATTTGACCGATGGCCTGTAAAAAAACACTTCAAAAAGAAAATATGCCTGCTTTAAGCGGTCACAGACTTACCATGCTAACAACAGAGACACAATTTAACCTCTTTTATGACTCAATCGTCTAAACGGAATCAACTTATGACCAGGCAGACTAACCAAAGCTGCCAAGAAAACCCAATCGACCTGACACCTCTTTCTTGGCTTTTATTGAAGGCCAAAGGTCAACAATCTATGTCGGAGCCTTACAGAGCTATCTACAACGAAACGGTTGACTCTGTTGCACAAGCATTGCTGCTGCAGTTTGAACAACCCAGCTATGATGGATTCGCGATGCTTAAACAGTTACTAAAGAAATTCCGGGTCAATGTTTTGAAAAAGAAATGCATTACTTACATATTTTTTATTAATATCATTTATTAACTATTTTTGTATTTTGTATTAACTATTTTTGTATGATACCTATTTACACTTTTATTCAAGACAATCCTGCTATTAAATAGTTGCTTCCTTTTGTTTTGAAATACTACTTCCCAACGTTTTGAGGGTTTCATAAGCCGTGACTATTTATACTTTGTCATACAACAAGATTTACCACTAGCAGTTGTTGGAAAAGGAAGGAATTCTTATGTCAAGAATCCCTACAGACGTAGCTACTCTTTGAATAAAGGNAATATCATTTATTAACTATTTTTGTATTTTGTATTAACTATTTTTGTATGATACCTATTTACACTTTTATTCAAGACAATCCTGCTATTAAATAGTTGCTTCCTTTTGTTTTGAAATACTACTTCCCAACGTTTTGAGGGTTTCATAAGCCGTGACTATTTATACTTTGTCATACAACAAGATTTACCACTAGCAGTTGTTGGAAAAGGAAGGAATTCTTATGTCAAGAATCCCTACAGACGTAGCTACTCTTTGAATAAAGGAGGTCGCAGTTTATTTTATAAATCCGTTGTGTGATATTGAACAAATTCTTATAAAGGAATCCGCTCAGTAGCAGGGCTAAAGATTAAGAAAACATGCTTTTTGTTTCTTGAGGAAGTTTATGATGTGATGTTCCAAAGTATTCTCCGAAAAATACCTGTTTGAAATTACTCCAAAACTAACAAAACATAAAATATATCTTTTCCAAAAGTTCCAACATAATTCTTAGCAATAAAATCTAATAAATTTTTGTTTAGCATAAATAGGCATCTAAAATTAACAAAGTAGAATAAAAGGAATTTATTAAAAATATAATTTTTGAAGGAAAAAGAAAATCATATTTGCTAGATTAAAGAAAGGTTTTATATCCTGAACTCCAAAACTGAAAAACATGAAATATAACTTTTTCAAAAGTTCGAATATAATTTTTTATTATTAACCAGACCTTTGGTTAGAATAATTAGGCATCTGAAAGTATCAAAGTGAAATAAAGCAATTTTATTAAAAATATGATATTTGAGTGGAGAAAAAGTGAAATCGAGGTATTCGAACATCGTTCTGCTTGAGAGATAATCGAAGGTCATACCCTTCTTCGAAAAATCGATGGCAAGCTGGACATTTTTACAGCTATTATCACTCTTCAACAAAACATGCTTTCGTAGAGTATGAATTTTAAACAAAATAAAAGGCTTCATGACAAAATGTAGAACTTCTAACCATCTAATTTGTAACATTTTTCTTGCTCAAAAATGGTGACGTGTCTTCACTATCATAATCTGTATGTTCAATAAGACTCTGGAACTAAGTATAACCGAGTTTGTCGTTCACTAATGATTGAATTCACAAATTCTCTCTCATTTGAAATTAATTGGGAACGTCAACATGCAAAGTATATCAAGAAAGAAAAAAGATACCTCCGTAGCCCGTCTTGACAAAGCTACAAAAGCTTTATGAGCTTCTTGTGGTGATCTTGGTAACCTGGAATTCATTTCAAGACACCATCAGCTTGACTCTGCATGTCGATGAGATCTACCTGACCTCCAAAAATTATCTCGACGAAGGCCCTCTGCTTGACAACCGTTCCCTTTCTTGACATACTAGACTTATTTAAACACAAAACACGTAATGCCAAGTACAAAGACATTTGTGGGTAATATTTTGGTACCTTCATGCACTTCTTTATACACTCACTTTGGCAAAAACATGACTATTATTAACGTGCACTTTATGGATAGTGCCATATATCTCATCCTTTAAATATCATATGGAATCGAATTGTTACCTTTAAGCTATCGGATAAATCAGTTCTCTACCATTCTAATGATTGTATCATCATACCTATTCAGGAAAACACAGTCCTTACACAGCCTGACGATGGGAGAAGTATGTCTCGAAACGTAGCTGAGGAAAAACTTACGACTTACGACAAGATAAATATCTTACATCAATGGCTTCCACTGAGTCTATAAATTCAAGAATTTTCAACACAGTCCTTTACTTTCTTCTTACCTATATTTATTCTTACACAACACAAAATGTAAACTGCATGAAAACTGAGGGAAAATTCATGTGTAACATCATCATAAAAACAAAACAAGAACAGAACTGTCATGAAAATTGCAATTGAAATACAGTGAATTCAGCTTGAAAGTCACACTTTACTGTTCTGAAAAAACTCAAATAAGAAATATAAAAGCTTCAGCCTTCCACTATTCTTATATTCTTCCTACTAGCCAGTGACTTTGAACCTCAACCTTTGACCCTTGTGTTGATTCAAAAGCGGTTTAATTTTGGAGACTGAAGTTTCATATTCACGGCATTTTATCGCTGGGCCTTTAACCATAAGTGGCAGTCAGCCTCACTGTGTAGCCACCATTGTTATTACTTCCTGAAATGTCATAGCAGGGCCAATCTTCAAATAAACATTTTGTCATCGAAAATAAAATATTCTATCCTCGCCGTTGCATCATCTCCCATCACAAGACATGGCCAAAAAAATATGTTTCTCTACTTATTTCCACAAGTCCATGAAAAAGTCTGGTAAACGGCTTCACTGGAACAGTTTTTAATAGTAACACGAGGGCATGGACGTCCGTCTTGTTTGAAGCGAAGACGTTCACGTCATTCCTGTGTGCTTCGCCAATGAAAGACATCACAGGCAAGGGTCCTCGTCTGTTGTTTTCTTTGTAAGTTGTTATGAAATTGATGCCAGTCATAGCATGGCCAACAGAACAGGGCAGTGCTATTGAAAGTATTGAACAAACACAATACTGACAGCATGCTTTGACAGATTGGTCGTTCAAATTGAACAAAGTGCAATTGTTTATGACGCATTCAAATATTATGAGATTAGGGTATCATGATTTGGGGAATTTCGAAATAGGAAAACGTGAGAAAACGAACCAGATCAACTTCTGTTCTTTTGCGGAAAACTTTGCATTCGTAGTGTCACAGTGTTTTAGAATTAACTGCAAATAAAAATATCTTGCCTTTGACTAAAATTCGCTATGACAGTCATAGCGCAGCCCGCCGCTCCTGATTTATACATAAAAGAGCTTCATCATGTCATAATTCTTACGTGTATGGCTTCCACCGAGTCCATAAAGTCAATAATTCTTAAGATTTTTTTCTACGGTGATGATATAGAACACAAAAATTAGAAAAAATGAGCAAATGCCTGAGAAATAATAAATCAATATGTCTTTCATGGGTTCTATCCGAATAAAGTTTTGACACAAAGCAAAAAACCCCAGCTTTTTTTGCTTCGTTTATCCAGTCATAATAATAGTTATCAATAAAACCAGAAAATAGGCGTCCACACAAGTGCGTAACGCGTTCGAGTGAGCAAACCTGAAAATATAATTACGTATATGTAATAAGAACTATAAAAAGTCACCAAAAATTTGCACCATCCCATTTTCCCTAATGTTAATACACATTTACTTTTTATGTCTTTTTGAATAAACCTGCATTAAATGTGCATTAATATTAGAGAGGGCTTTGGACCTTCATGCTGGAATAATAAATAAAATAATATTAATAAAATGAAATATAAAATCAAGCATCGATGAAGGAAATGGGAGAGGGCCAGTAAGAGACCAGAAAATAAAATTAAAAGGAAAAACAGTATTAAAAAGAAAAACAGTATATAGTGGTGAGCGGTTTCGTTCCACTGACCTCTGGGTTGTTTGGCCAGCACGCTTCCTCTGCGACAATCTGCTGACGTCTTAATCCTGTATTGTACAACATAGTCTATTGTACACCCAATCTATTAAGCTATTTATACTTTTTATACATATTAGTATTTATACATATTTATATTAACACATCTATTAATACTGTAAGTTAACAAAAAAATTGCGACTGTAGTATAGTGTTTTCCCTCGCTCCGCTAGTTCGAACAATAATTGTTTTGTATCTCTTACCAGATCGAAATTTAGACAGTATTGCTGCTCGAGCGTTTTTGCTCCTGTTCTACACACATTAGGTACTACTATTCACATACACTAACAATACTAATTAAAATTTCGGCTGCAGTAAGTGTTCTCGCTGCGCTCGAACATTTATGCCCAAAATTTATTTTCTTTCGGCGCACACTTTTGTGTACTTTTTGAATATAAAGTAAAATTTACGCCTATCGTTTTTTTTTAATTAAAACTAGTCGCCCTTGTCTTTCTATCCCCTTGTTTTTTAATACATTCCTTAAAAAGATTAACCTGGAAATAGTCACATTTAAAGAAGGAAAAGTGAGTGGTTATATGTTACCACAAAGGGAAGGAAATTAAAATTGGTATTTCCAAAGTTATGAAGAAGGAGGATCGGGGGTGTTAGGGGAAAAGATGCAAAAAACAAACAAACAAGGAAATGTGTAAGTTGCATAAAGACAGAAGAACGACACAACGAAAAAAGAATACAGGTGTCACTTGTGAAAGAAACATTTGAGTAAGCTTATGGAACATATGTTAAAGATTGTATAAAACAACAATTTTGCTCATGTCAACGACGAAGACATCCTTTATAGATAAAGGCAGAATATTTCGCAAGGTGAAAACTATCTTGGGTGAAGCAGCACCATAGCATTATGGGATATAAAGGGTACTTTTCGGGGCCATGTTTAACAGGATTTTTAAAGCTGGATAACTTGTACCAAGTAACTTTGTCTAATACACTGCTAGGATAACCATTACTTAACAGAATTATTATTTTCTGCTTATTATTATCTGTTACTTTTGAGAAATTTTCAGAAGAGAATTGAGGACAGTATGATGAAATGCAGTTTTATGAGCACTACTAAAAGCTGTATGACACTGAAATCATTGACAGGCATTACATTCTTTTGAAATTTGGGTAGGCTGTACAATGTTCAGGTGCCGAGGTCCAAATAGTCTAATTTCTTCATAAGCGTCCGGTGGTAGTTTATATTCTTTATTCAATTTTGAATAGTGCGTTTCCTTGACTAGGTCATGACAATTGAGTTCCTATATCGTTAAAGGTGTGGCTTACTTTGGTTGAGCAAGCATTTTTCTCTGATATGATCACATCAATTCACTTTAGACCTGCTGATAACAATATTTGGATTACCCTTAGGCTTTGAATTTCTTTAAAACCTTCATTATACATATAGACGTCTTCTAAATTAACTGGAGTACCACAAAATGTACTCAGTGAATCATGTCTTAGGAGCTGTTTGGTCTTGTTTTGATTTTGGCATTTGTCTTCGAAGTTGAGCGTATACAATTCTAATATGGAAAAAATTATTCCTTGTTAATATTCTTTGATGGATTACCGAAGACTCAATTTAGTTTAAATGAACGATAGTAATTGCGATAAACTATAAATAGAGATATGAAATAAAAATTATTTAGTGATCTATTTTAACCAGTAATTATATATACATTTATTTAGACATATCATAAACTACATGAAGTACCTAAGTACAAGAACATTTCCTCAAAGCTTGATATCCGTTATATTTTTTAATGAATATTTGATGTCAGTTCTGTAGCTCAAACTACTGTTCCTGGAATCTCCTGTTGTTGAAATTTGTCCTGATACTTGGCGTCGAAATCGTTTTCGTCGCAAAAAAACAAAGTCTTGATGGACTACTGAGTAAATAAAAACATTGACAACACTATGTGTTATTTGAAGTAAGCTAAGATATGCTCCAGCACACACAGTTTTTGCCCAAGAGGATGGAGTTGGATTCTTAAAGTCAAAAGTCATCAGCAAAAAAATAAAAATGTCATAAGGAGCTATACAAAGTTTAAACGCTGCAACAACGTTTGTAAGTAACTGACGAGTTCGAATAAGTCTCGAGTTTTGAAAGGCAAAAGGACAATTTGAAAAAACACTTGTATTGGAATGTCGTTTTGCTAAAGAATGCAGTATTCCTTTTATGAAGTAGCCCATCACGAAAAATGTAGCTAAATCACGCAATAGCAAAACAACCGACTGGATTAGAAAAGACGTCGACCTGTTGAACTCGGGATAGCAATAAAACGCTTCGATATATGATTTATTAACCAAGTCGTAAATCATAGGAAGACAAAAGAGAACACTAAGGATTATCGAGGTGCAAATAACTGTTCTAATCATTGGCTTTAATTTTCTCTTCTTAAATGGACGGGTGATGGCCATATAGCGGTCGTAACAAATTCCAATAATAATTACCTGTGATGCTGTAACACCACCTGTGAGCATAATTGGCATCAAACGGCACCCAGCAGTGAATGCGAATCTCGAGAATCCTACCATACGTACAATCATTAAAAATGGTATTGTACTTGAACATATCAAATCGACAATAGCAAGAGTGGTAAGCAATGCTCGGTTGTTATTCATATGGTAGCGCTTCCTCCATCCACTTCCATATATAACAATAGTATTGCCCCCAACACCAATAAGAAAGACGGCAATACTTAAAAGTACAAGTGAAATAGAATTCGCTTCATCTAATCGTGTTAATTGACTATGTAGCGTAAAATTGGTCATCCGAACATCACGAAAAAAGGATTTTTGGCGCTGGTTCAATATTGGCTTCATAAAATCCCTGAGAAACAGAATCTCTAGAAAAAGAGGTTCTGTAACATCCACAACCAATTATCAGAAAAAATCCACGACAACTGCCAGAATCTTAAAATAATGTGAAATTCAACTTAAAGTAAAACTGCATTTATACTTGGCAATCCAAAAACTCTGAAACTTCTTTAAAAAAAAGTATAATCTTAAAAAAGTGTTCGTGACTGTACCAAATGCAATCACTTTGTAATCAAAAGTAATGGAAGGAGGTCAACGAATCCTACAAGAGATTAGAGGCATAGCTTTTACCAAAAATGACCAGTTACAGAAAACACTCTTGCCTTTAATTCCACTGAATTGCTTGCTTGAAATGTTCAAAGAACTGTTTAATCACATGTAGTTAATCATCCACTGCGTTGTTTTCTATCCTTCTTCTGAACTCAAATTAAGTACCTTGCCTCAACTTTTAAGTGAAAATAAGGAACTATATCTTCACGCCTACATGTCCTAAGAATAACTATATATTGTGGTATTTTCTCTTGGGATATTACTATTATGAGAGGATATTTGAATACAAATGATCAGTTAACAAAGGAGTATGTGAAGCGATACTAATGTTTGGAAAGAGAACTAGTGAAATATTTTTCATAACAGCTCTTTATTAAGGGAGACTGAGTTTTCTTAAGAATTTCGGTATTTTGGGGGGACTCACGTTTTCCATATGAGTATCCAATTGAGCATGTAAATAAATAACAATAAAGTCACTAGTTTGTTTGGCTTGCCTAGTAAAATAAATTTTCAGGAGTGACGTTTAATATCTCTTACGTCATTTCTTTTTCATGTGGTTGGACACTGCGAAGTTTAAATCATTTCTCTCTTTTCTGATTCGCTAAGAGATAACTTGAAATAGTAAAACAAAGGAAGTAGTCTTTAAATTGTTGACAAAGTTGTTCTAATCGCTTCATATTGTGTTTCTTGTCTTACTGCACGTTTGTTGCTTATCCGCCACACGAAGTTAGAATCGCTATTACAAGATGTGGCAAGTCATGCGTATTACATTGCAACAAAAAGCAAACTTTGTGAAAAATATGGAGCCTAGATGTTATCAAAGATAGAATTAAATCCTAACTCAGCTTGTAGTAAATGGGACTCTGTAGATATTATATAAGACAAAATTAATTGTTGGTAACTGATCGATTCTACTTGATAAGTGCCATACTGTTTATTTTGTATCTGTTTACGGAGATGGAACTGGAAGAAGAAAGAAAGAAAAAATCGCAAAGATAAAGAAGTAGTACAAAATGAAAGAAGGAAAGTAGCCCTCTATACTAAAGTGGCTTCAAAATACAGCACGGGTAAACGAATAAAATGAAAAATCAACAGGATGAAAAGGAAGCCTTTTATGTGCAGTAATTGAAGAACTGACTTTTCTGGTAATGTGTTTGCTAAACAACAGTTGTCAATTTTATAACGTTTGCATCCTTAACAAGCACATTTATTTGCATAATAAATGAATGAAAAACAAAAATGTTTTTAATGTTTAGCAATTGTGTTTTGGTGATTAGAAAAACAAACTTCTATAATGACATCCCATGTTGTTTTAACTTCAAGATCATAAGAATACAATTTGTATTTGTAGTATTTTTACTGTTCAAAATACGAACACAAGGTTTGTATTGTTGAATAATCTTTTTCAAAAGCAGGTACATGAAGCTGATGTTATAACCGTATTGGTTCTAAACGTATAAAACATCAAAGACGCGCTATACTTCATCTTTTACTATTTTCGATCGATCCTTAACTGCAGTCGCATCTTCTTAGCTGATACCAGCCAAACGCATAATTTTGCATTCCTGATTTATACACCATGCACTAATCTATATCCAATATTCTGTAATATAAAATTTTAGGTGAATCAATACCCAATATATGTACAATTGATCTTAATGATTAACGCCCTTTGATTCTCCCTGATCAGTTCCTCACCATTCATCAGGAGCGTTATGAGAGATCAACATAAGCAACATGGTTGAAAATAAACAACAGCCAAACACACGAAAAAGAGGCCAATATTTGGCAAAAGGGATGGGTTATGAGTATCTTCTTTTTCTGTCATCCATATTCATGGTGAAACATTGACAAAATTAGTTTGCAACACAACTCGATCTTTCATTGCAGCCAGAAGATCAGCACCATTAAGGCCAGTGTCTCTCCCAAGAAGCGTTTTTACTGTTATACGAGGTCTGCCAAGACGTTTCTTCTTCTTTGGACACCAGAGTAAAACCTTTCCTGCAGGACCATCACGTTGAACTGTGTGACCAGCGAGTAACAATCGCCGGCGACTTACCACACAGGCTACTCAGAGGAGAGAACCGTATAACTCTGCATTTGTTATACGATCCTGACACGATACGTTTAAAAAAGGTGCAGAGCATTTTCGTGTATGACCCATCGAGTTTCTTGGCAAGAGCAAAGTTTAACTCCCATGACTCCGAACCGTAGAGGAGAATTGTCTCTACCGACACCGTAAAGACTTTAAATTTGGTAAACTTATGAGCATAACGGGCTTCAAAACATGGTCAATGGTTTCAATGATGTGAACAGTCAATAGGAATAGTCTCTTGATAGGATTTTAACTTTGAAAGGGTGGTTTTACAGTGATTTAAATATTGCTGTGTTGTCAGATCTGGTCCCCGTGCTAGAAAAATTAAAGACTTCTGTAGGAATAACCTTTTGATAGTGTTTGGAGCTGATATTGCCTTCAATTCGCCGATATATGTGATTCTCTGACACCATCCCTTTATCCCTACCTTTTAGAAGTAGACTATATATTGACAGAAATAGTTTTTGTGTAGGATTCAATGCTTGAAGAGTCCAAAATTCTCATTTTAAGGTAATATTGATATTTATCATTTTGTCAAGTGTAGGGCTATGTTTCAGTACTCTTTTTAAAGTTATTATTCTGCTTTTTGTTTTGAAATAGAGCTCTTGAAGCATACAGTGTCTTTTCTTTTTTCCCGTACCATCGTTGTTTTTATTTTTTATCGACCGATCAATGACGTAATATTTATGTCAACACGAACACGAGGCCTGTCAAAAAATCGTACAAGTTAAAAAAAAGCTAATCACGTGAGTCATATTGACCAATCAATGTCCTTTGATACGTAAATATGTTTACAAGCTCCATTGCAGAGGGTCTAACTTATTTCTGCAATATGTCTAAAAATAGAGGATTACGAAGAACCCAGAACACTGTGGTTTCACTAGTTTCTCATCCAAAAAATTGTCCAATACCACATATGTTGCATACAGTACTACGTTTTCTTTTCAAATGCAATTTTTTATTAATGATAATTTTAGTTTTATTATGCTTTATTAATAGAATAGTAGACCAGAAACCAGTGACAATATAATTAACTACTATTGTTAGTTGAAATCTTTGAATGTCTCAAACGGAAGCCTTTGTTTAGCAATTAATTGGTTAAGTATACCTCCAAATGTTCATGTCAAGTCATGTAACAGGTTTTCCGCTGGTAAGAAAAAACCTTCAGAAACCGAACGGTTAAATCTTTGACAATTCTAATGATAATCAAAAATTGGAGCCAACGAAGAGTTTTGTTGTAGGTTTTTCTTGGGGGGAGTGAGTTAGTATTAATTTCGTGTATTGACACACATCTTCAGCATTTTATCTGTAAATAATAAAGTTTAGTTTTACAATCTTAATGAGATAATTTACATGACAATCAATGGGAATAAATACAAATATGAATACAGGAATTAAGAGGTCAATAACTACTAAAGCAGCTGACTACAACTTAATACTTAATTTATTTTATTTTATTTCATTTGTAATTACCCAATGAGTTTTAAAAAAACTTTACGAATAAAAATCAGACCAGATGATATACCTTATCAGCCCTTTTTACGCCGGCCCTAATTCCGCCACCTGCGAATTTTGACTTAACGCCATTTTAGGCCGCTAATAACGCCTCCGAAAAAAGTAAGAACAATTTTAATGATTTTCTAATTATTTTTTTATTGACGTATCCTATTACATAAAAAAGTGATTATTTTATCAATTGTTATCCATGTACCTAAAAACCACACCAATCTATTTCAGCCTTTAGACATATCCGTCAAGAAGAGTATCAAATGCTTTATTGCTGGAAAGTATCAAGATTGGTATGTCGAAAGGTACTAGAGCAGTTGCAGAAAGGTATCACTGCTAATGATGTGAAGTTGATGTCAAATTAAGCACAGTTAAACCCTTCTATGCAAGATGGATTATATATCCGTCAAGAAGAGTATCAAATGCTTTATTGCTGGAAAGTATCAAGATTGGTATGTCGAAAGGTACTAGAGCAGTTGCAGAAAGGTATCACTGCTAATGATGTGAAGTTGATGTCAAATTAAGCACAGTTAAACCCTTCTATGCAAGATGGATTATTGACATTTACAATCACCTAAAAAACTCCAAGAATATTGTTTTTAACGGTTTCAGGAAAGCACATATCACTGAAGCTATCACTGTTTCAGAGTCGATTAACCTGTAAAAATATTTTCTAGGAAATAGAAATCGTTGTCGAATGAACTCAGAAGTTAATTTAAGAATTATTTTGTTATTTGTTTATATTATGAAATAAAGTTAATATTTGGTTGGTTATTATTTTGTTACATATAATGTGTTTTTGAGATAAAAAAAGACTTAGTTACTGATTACATATGATCGATTTATTCAATTTATGGGCCTAAAGTCAAATATTTCAAGCCTTGTTTGGAAAATTATACCTGTACAGGCAACAAAACAACTTTGAAAATCAACGCCGCTTTTTTATAAAATAACCATTTTTGGCCTTTTTTACGCCGGTCCTTTTTCCTCAACACGAGAAAAAATAACGCCATTTTGAGCCGGCGTAAAAAGGGCCGATAAGGTAGAAAAATTTTAGGTCTTTGAATTCAAACATGATATTCCAGTACAAACAATTGTTATACAGCCTAAGAAGCTTTCCAGGTTATGCAATTTGTTTTAAAACCAAAGAGAATCAATAATTATATAATGTTTGAAACGAACTTTCTCGAATTGAATTGAACAATACGAACAATACGAACTCACGCTGAGTTATTGGATCTTTCATTGATGTAACCTTTGGTAAACAGTGGGCCAATTTTTGTCTTTCACAGATTCCTACCTATGAAAGACTCGAAAGGAAGCAACAGATCAAGAAAAAGTGGGACAAAAAGCATGCAAGACACCATAAAATACAAGACATGGATCGCCCCTCCTGGACCTTCCGTGGAAAGGCCCGTCCTCTTGGGTTGATCATCACCCAAGGCCCAAGCATCTTAAGACCCCTGTTCTGCATGGTTGGGCCCTATAGCTGAATACCCGACCAAGAAGAGACCAGAGCTCTACACTTGATCTTAGCCAAAAGGTCGAGAAGCGATCACGCTGAGTTATTACGATTGAGAACTTTTGTGCTTAATCGTAGAACATTGGAATGTTCCAATGGTACATTGTGCTGAAGCCAGCAATTCGATTGTGTCTATATTTTGTTCTTTGGTCTTTTTGTGGTTTTGTTCAGGTTGGGTTTTTTATTGTTTGATGATTCAGAAACTGGCTAGAATAGTTGAACGTATAAACAGGACGATTTCACAATATATCGAGATGATGTTATATTTACGTTATGTTATATTTGAGATTTATGGGAAACTATACGAAATTTTTATGACGATAAGAGAAGGAATTGTGATTATTGAAGAAACATCTTTTCAAACCATTTCGAGTTCGTCCATCACAACAAAAATTGGCCCTTATTTGCAAGTATTCTTGAGTTCAATGAGGTTTTAAAAGTTTGAAATAACGAACCATGCAACAGTGTTGTGTTTCATCTTTCTCAACTCATATTGAAAATGAGGACTTTATAGAACACAAGCGACTTACGCTTAGAAAAGAAATTTAGTATTTGAACCAGTTACCACCCTGTCAATCCTTAAGTTTCCACCAAAGAGAAATGAGAAAAAAGCAATCCGTTATAAGTAGAAATCAAGGATTGAGATTACTTATATGGCGCAAATAGTGATGTTGATGACAGTGACGGAGAATTGGACGTAGCTGTACAAGAATGGTTTGAACAGTGTTTCCTTTATACAATTATTTCTTCATTTTTTCGAAGAGTACACTGATTGCATTATTGAGGAAGATATTTTTAAAATTAAATGCCCAAATGTGACATCAAGATTTCATAGCAATCAGAGTCTAACTTAATCAAATAGCCTACAGCAACCATAGATGTTGTAAAGCAAGGCTTGTGAATGTTTGGTAGATTTTCTCTACTTTCTCCAACCAAAAAGTGATTTATAATAAACGAAAGCCTCAAGTTTTTAAGTCTATCAACTTTGTCAACAGTTTCGTCGGTAACAAATCAAATTAAACAAAATACCATACCTACTGGTAAACAAATTACTTTGCTGTCTAACAGCATAGTCATACAGAAATATTAATTTTTCTTGTAAATAGTTTTGAACTGTAAAAACTGCTGATTATATCGTGTATAATTTCGTTTCAAAAGAGGAACTACATCCCAAAGAAGTCAACTTGGGCGAAGCCCAATATACTGTACATTGAAATACCTAAGAGTAACCGGTAAAGAAAAAACGTACATGAAGATAGAGGCTTTATCATGTCATGAGTCGTAGCTTTTTTTAAACAAAATTTCGAGATATATTTTCCCATCGTCAGGCTACCGAAGTGGTTAGATGCGGCTGTTTTATACTTCGACAATGCAGACCTACGTTTAGACAGGAATGAAACTGTTTTACGGAATGGCTATTGTGCCCCTAAACCAGTAGGTGTGGTACAGTTCTTCTTACCATCTTCGTACGCAGCAACCAATCGGAAAGTCATACTAGAAGATTTACAGATTGCCTGAAGATGAGAGACTATTTTAAGGTTGATAATTTTGAACAGGCATGTTATGTAAGACGTAATTTTAATGTACGGCATTTTTATCAACGGAAAATAATTTGTTTCTTTAATTTTTGTCAATTAAGGTTCTAGTTCTACGCTGGTAAGGTCTAACGTAATCGAGAAGAAGAGTCTATCTACCTATTTACTTTAGCTCATCACTCCTACTGAAGCATAGGCCGTGAAACAGTCTGCCAGAGTTCTCTTTGTCCAATCTGTTAAGTCATAGCCTCGAGTCGCCAGATGTTTCTTAGCCTCCCTCTGTTTCTTTTCCTCTTAGGGGTAGCAGTTCAGTGCCACGCTGGTGATCTTACTAGCTGTTTTTTCAAGGTGTGTCCAATCTTTCCCCATCTTTTGGACGGATCTCGTTTTTCGCCTACGGTTGGTTGGCATCCCGCCACAGGTTGCTGATGGTGTCATGTTAGTGAATCTGGAGAGTTCTTCTCAGGCAGCTGTTAATGAAGGTCTGCACTTCCCTGGTGATGTTCTTTACTGTACCCCCATCTCTCCGCTCCATAAAGTAGAACTGACATGGCATTAGAGTTGAATAACCTAATCTTTGTGAAAGACAGCACCAGCTTGGACCTCACGATATTCGTTTGTTTCAGGTATGCTGCTCTTGTCTTGCCAATTTTGGCAGTGACGTTTGCGTCTGTTCCACCCTACTCGTCGATGATGCTATCCAGGCATGTGAAGACCTCTATTTCCTCTAACTCACTAATGTATAGTCCAACGAAGTCGTTGGCTGTTGTATCTATTCTGAGGATCTTGGTCTTGTCCTTGTGGATCTTGAAGCCATCTCTTGATGTGGTTAGCTACCAGCTTTATTGTTTTGTCCTGTATCTGTTGGTGACTGTGGAAAAAGGAGCTAATCCGTTTGTAAAATCTAAGTCATCTAGCTTTTCAAGGAGTGTCTTCTGTTGATGTCTTCATTGTCCAGTCGATCCGAAAATGGAAGAAGTAAGGCGACAAAAGGTAGCCTTGATTAACTTTGGTGTTCACTCAAAAGCTCTATGTAAGCTATTCTTCATGAACCACCCGCCAGATCATTCATTCGTACGAGTTCTTAATCGAGCTGACCAGTTTTTTTGGTATTCCATAATGGCGAATCAGCTTTCAGAGTTTTGCAGTTTAAGTTGTCAAATACTTTCTCATAGTCCACGAAATTCTTGCACAACAAGAAGTTCCAGTCCAACTATTATTATTATTATTATTACTACTACTATAACTATTATTTAATCTTTATAGAGGATGGTATAATTCAGTCGCTTAAAATAAAAATATAATAAACACTGGTGTCAACATGTATGCTCGACAGTAATACGTAGGATGGTGACTTAATTTACATATAATTTGTTCTGGCGGAGGTCTGCCTGCTGTTTTCGAAGTAGGAGATCGAATGCTTTCCTTCATTCTTTCAAAGAAGGTCCTAATAAAAAACATTCCAAGTATTGAGAGAAACGTGATTCCTATGTAATTGTCACAATTTCTGAGCTATCCTGCTCCTTACCATCCCTTACTAGCTAAATGACTTTTCTAATATATACTCCAGTTTGCTGCCAACAGCTTATGTCCTTATCGTTGTAAGCTGGGCCGGTGTTGAGGTGATTTGAAAGGTTGGATCAAGAGCTCTTCGAAGTGCTCTGCCAAACTGTTCAGTTGCCTTTCTGTTTTCAGAATTGTATTTCCTTCCTTGTTCCTAACTGGTAGTTTGAAGCTAGTTTACTTCCGTGACAGTTTCGTGGTAGTGACAGAGCTCCTTCATGTTGTTGCTGGCTATTCTTTCCTCTGCTACATTTGGCGAGGATCATTGTACTTGCTCTTGTGTCCTCTTTTGTTTCTTTTGCTTTCTTTTATGGCTTCTGTGAAGTCTTTTGGTGGCTTCTTCTTTACTGTTCTTTCCCCCGATTCTGGTTTATAGCAGTCTTCTTCTTTTGATCTCTTACTTCTTGCATAGTTGGCCTACCGATTTCCATTTCTCCTGTTCCTAGCTTTTCAGCCCAACCATTTGCTGGTAGATTGACGTAAATATTTCTTTTAATTTCTGTCACTGTTTCTCCATGGTATCTCTTCTTCAAGCAGTTATTTTAGCACTTGGTACCTGTTGGTGAAGAAAAGTCGGAATTATTTTCTGGTCAAAAGGTCTTTCAGTAGGCTGACGTTGCTCTTTTCATTTTGTTTTTCTTCAGCTCCAGTTTCAGCTTTGCGACCGGCAGATTGTGGTTGAGTGCAATGCCTGCTCCCTTTTTCACCCTTGAATGCTGTAGGGTCCTGAATTTGCTAAGTATGCAGTTGTCGTCGATCTGATCTTCTGTCATCCTATCCGGTGATACCAAGGCTACCTCGTGTGACTTGCTATGGGGTAAAATGATGCCACCGATGCTCAGCCTTTGATACCTTGGATTAATTGATCCATTGTAATACTAAATTGAGATAGTACTGACGTGATTCCACATAGCAAAACAGACCTTTATAAATGTTTACAGTGCAGTGTTTTTGGCTCACGGCAATTCGTCCTGTAGAAATAGATGTTTAAGATACACTTTTATAAACTATTTTCCTCCGCGATGCTCTTCTTGCCATGTCGGTTAGCCCATTCGACATTCACAAACCTTTTTTACGAAACTTAAAAGGCCCTCGAATGCTTTGGTGAAACAGTTAAGATTGTGTGGTGCGGAATTTCAATTACAGAACTTTGAGATTTTAGCTTCATCTTGCAAATCCAGTGAGCACTTAACTGTTTTCGAAGCCCTTTTGATGGAGGACTTGAAACCAGATCTTAATACAAAGTATTAGTATAGAAGCAGTAAAATATGATTAACCTGTTACTCATTGGTAATGAGTATCATGAATCTGCTTTTACATCTGGCGAATTTAAAGCATGTTTGCATCAATCTTGAAAATTCTGAACTTTATGGACTCAGAGGAAGCCATAGATGTAAGAGCTTTAAGAGCAAGTTGTTTTCTTTTCTAATGGACTGAATAACTTCGGAACATTTGTGTTTTCTAAGTGTTAATCAAACTGTCCAATCCAGTTATCTGTGGTATTTTAGACCTGAGAATAGAAGTTACACAACAAAGATATGTCATTAGGAGCTTATCTTGGTTGGCATTGAGTATGATTATAATAAAATTTGGGTCTATTGGTACTTTTCTGCAGTTCTAGTTATACATTTCCTCGACAGAAGCATTAAAACTCGGGGTTTGTCCACCACACCATTAAATATTCATTATTTAATAAATATGATGAACTTTATAACTTGATGACTAAAATTCAAAATAACTGAAAGATCACTTCATGATTTGAAACCTTCAACTGTATTATTAGCTTATTGACTGAGCCAAGATTGTGGTTTTCTAAACGAGGGCTTTTGAATATCAATCATTTTTTTTTTAGATACTTAATGCTTTGTGCTTCCATGTACATCTCTTCTTATACATACAAGAAGACTTGTGCATTGTCTGACAGGAAATCAACCGCACCTCTTTTAGTCGATGTTGGTTTATGTTTGAAGTATAGAATCAAAGAAATGAACGGAAAACTTTCTGTTTTCAATGACGGAAAAAGGGGATTAGAACCAACAAATTGGTAACCAGAAAGTTGCGACGTCAGGACAAGGAAGGAAAAAATTCTAGAATTAAAACAGGTCGACAGTTTTGCAAATTTTTTTTTGGTTTTAAACATTGTCATGAAAACTCCCTCCTGCTTGGTTTTTCAACCTTTATTTGACATAAGCAAAGAAAGTTTGCTGCTGGTAATGTCTCTTCACTCTCAGAGTTTCCTCACTATAAATTCTCTCACCAAAATATTTTTGTTCTTCGTTTGTTGACCATTTAATTGAGCAGTAATCTTAGGAAAAAAGAACTACATGTATCTCTAATGGACGTTATGAGGGATGTAGCAGGTACAGTATTGAAGTTATCTTGCTTTTTGTATCCATTGGTGATGTCAGGCTTCTTTTTTGTATGCAGCAACTGTTTACCTTTTGTGAACAATATGGTATGAAAGTATAAGTTTGTAGTCTTGGGATTGCTACTGTAATATTTTTGCCGATATGCAGATACACGTGCGTTACGGTCAAGGAACTCTGCTTTGCTTTACTTAGATCGGGAACCAAATCACTGAATTATAAAAGTTGGAATTTTAGTATCAGTTAAGGTTGTTGATTCAGTGATTTCTACATCTTTTCATCCAATCCTAAAAATTAAAATTTTCAAGTAAATCTTTGTTTCTTCTTCTTCTTCTTCTTCTCCTCCTTCTCCTGGAATCTGGGTACATCTACGGTCTGAGTTTGCAGTACCCTGTAGTCAGTCTCACAATCATTACCTGATCTTCTCTCGAGAGATGGTGTTAAGCATCTCTTGGGTTGTGGTCCTGATGTTGTGGCAGTCATCCTATTCTCCTAATTTCTTTCACAGTAGTCTTGCATCCTCATATGCGACTTTTTTCTTTTTTGTTTTCTACTTCTTTTGCAAGCCTGTTACCTTCTTTATTATTAGGAATGTTGCAATGAGAGTGTTAAACGACAGTGTCTTTAATGGCGTATTGAAGTATGTTAAGGGCACCAACAAGGTTATAAAGTTCCTTGTTTCTGACATTGGAAAGTTCTTGTAGCACATACAGTACGTCAGAAATGGTGATAACTTTGTTGTGTGACTTTTCCCTGGTCTGCATGGCTGCACAGGTGACATTCTTAATACCTTTAGGTTTAGACTTGTAGTTGGTAGAGAATTTGTCTGTAGTGACAGATTGACGATAGATCGTCCCATCCTTAAACCCATTGTATATTACTTCTCCACCATTTCTTATTACACCTTCGACTGTGGCGACAGCATAAACATTTATCCATTCTTCTGCTGGGTAAATCATTGAGGTAGCTGAGAGTGAGTACCTTTTATTAAGATCTCAATGTCATACTCATACTCCTGGAGGATCCCTGGAACCTGCTGCCGTAGAGATTAGTGTACAGATTTGTTCCATTAGATTTGGATCTTTTCTTTCTGCACATCTGACGCAGGAATATATATATATGTATATATACGTATGTATATATATATATATATATATATATATATATATATATATCTTCCTCTTCAATAGGAAGTGAGAACTTATATTTTATGCCGAAATACAATGGGCACTCCACAATTTTTCTCGTCATTTATTGTTCGACCTAACGTCCACAGCTTTGTTCCATCCCGATTTAAGTTCAGTTTTTCTGTGTTTTTCCCCCAGTTGTTTCTTGTGGCCTGAAAAAAGGTTCTGTATTTTCTGCAGTTTCTCCATCCAATATGGTCGGAAGTTTTTTCTTGGTCCTAGTTGTATCGCTTGCTATGCAGCTTTTAGTACACAATTAAGTCTTTTATTATGNTATGTATATATATATATATATATATATATATATATATATATATCTTCCTCTTCAATAGGAAGTGAGAACTTATATTTTATGCCGAAATACAATGGGCACTCCACAATTTTTCTCGTCATTTATTGTTCGACCTAACGTCCACAGCTTTGTTCCATCCCGATTTAAGTTCAGTTTTTCTGTGTTTTTCCCCCAGTTGTTTCTTGTGGCCTGAAAAAAGGTTCTGTATTTTCTGCAGTTTCTCCATCCAATATGGTCGGAAGTTTTTTCTTGGTCCTAGTTGTATCGCTTGCTATGCAGCTTTTAGTACACAATTAAGTCTTTTATTATGCTAATTATATATTTTCAGTAAATCTTGATGTCGGCTGTGTAAGTATCTGTGAGCATAACGAAGTTATCCTATTTTGATTTCTTATACTTACATATTGGCATGTTACAATCCTCTGGTAGGTAGTTCATTTCAACAGTGACCTTGGTGTATTTGTAACCACTTCAAGCTAGTACGTTGAGTACTCTTCTGTCTGCGCTTGATGCCAAGTTAGTTGTGATGAATGCCAGGTCCTGCATCTATTCTAGTATATCCTTAGTTTTGGGAATGGCTGTTGAAATCTCCAAAGATCATACAGCAATCCTGGGAAATGTCCGTAGTTTTTGGTGTCAGGTCCCGGTCTGGTGGGCAGTACACGTTGTATATCCTGATCTATTTGTCCTGAATCTTCTTGTCCTGAGTATTCCTCACCAGGATGAGTACACCTTCCTTGTGTTTTTCCAGCATGTCCACTCTGAAGATCTGGTATGCTCTTATCATGAACCTTATGTTTTCAGTGAGGTGAGTAACCTGGATGCAGACTATGTCAATGCCGTCACTACGTGGTCGTGCCGTAAGTGAGAGCTTCATCTTGAAGACACCTTCTGCATTCCATTATAACAGTGCTATCAGTGTCGCCTTTTTTCTGCAGTGAAAGGCAATCGTTATTTCCCGTGCAACCTGGCACTTGGCTCTCCCGTAAGAAGGGGTACGGCGACCACAAGTCGCATAGGTTGGGTGTATTTCAGGCATGGATCCCTTCAGTCTTCCACCATTGTGTATACTTTGTGGTAAAGAAACACATCGTGTATCTGGTCCATTGTCGTCTGCTATATGAGCGTAGCTGTGTTGTGCTGCTGTGGTGCTCCTGACAAGTCAGACCCAGTAGTCCGGCTTCGTATTGCTTTTATATCAGGGTTATTTCTCTCCTACATTGGTTACTTTATTGGACTGTTGAGAGCAATCTATCCGTTTTCCTTTATGGCCATCATACCTTTTGTATCCCTGCTGATGCTCTTTGCTGTGAAGGTAACTGGGATTTTGCCTTTGGTGCCGGGTTGTGAGCATATTTAATCTTGCAGCAATTCTGCGGAACCCATGAAAAGCTGGATTTGAGCCAGGATGGTTTTGAAATCAGAGATTTTCTTCTTCTAGACAGATTTACAGTTGTAAGTCAAAGACTCTATTAACCCTGTCCAGTTATTCGGCCAAGGATTTAAACGCACACCAAAGCAATCTGTAAGTGTGTGTGTGTGTGTGTGTGTGTGTGTGTGTGTGTGTATGGGAGGGGGGGGGGGTCACCTCGAGAAGCTGCTGCCTTTGGCACATTAGTGAAGTAAGAGGTAATTGCAATATCATTACTGCCTGACAAGCCAAATAGTGTTTACACGGCAATCACTACCTGTACACCGTGGTAAAGGGAAGTTAGTTGGGTTGCACGGTAACCTTTCCCGAGTGAGAAGAATACCTAGCCAAATGCTTCACCCAGGCTTCAGATCTTCGTTTATCAACTTGCCTTTATCATTAAAACTCAGATAAGTTTATTCCATAGGAAGCGTAGGTACTGTGTTTGTAGAAGTATGAGGAACTAATTATATACATAAGCGAAGGTTTTGATATTTAATCAACTTGCCTTTTTTATAATCCACTATCTGCAGGGGAATAAGGCTATAGTAACAGTATGTACCATGATCTGATGACCCTTTTGGTATCATTGGTACTGCAAATGGTGTTGAAGCATTTTGTTTATTGATAGAGCATGTACTCACTCTCCAAGAGGAACTTTTACAGTATATTCTTGTACCCAATATTTATCTCAATCTTCAGCTGTATATCTACAACAAAAATGGTATACTGTCGTAATTAAAAGCTTTAAGATTAGTCGAAGTAATAGTTGACTGGAAAGAAGGCCACCTCATTACGTTACCCAAGAAAGGAGACCTCAGCAACTACGATAACAGAGGAATAACGCTTCTGTCAATAATTGGAAAGGTCTCCAGGATTCTCCTCGAGAGAATGAAAAGTGCAGTGGACCTCCTACTTGGAGACTAGGTTGGCTTCCGTCAGAATAGGTCATGCACAGATCAAATCGCAAGCTTATATATCATCGTCGAGCAGTCTTTGGAGCTGAACTCCTCATTGTACATCAATTTTGTCGACTACGAGAAGGGATTTGACACTGTGAACCGCAAAACTCTCTGGAAGCTTATTCGCCACTACAGAGCGCTAACCAAACTGGTCAGCTTAATCAAGGAGATTTACGAAAGTATAACTTGCCGGTTAGTTCATTAAGGACAGTTTACAGACAGCCTCACAGTGAAGGCCGAAGTTATACAAGACTGCCTTTTGTTACCTTCCCTTTTCCTTTTTACGATCGACAGGACGAAGAAGATATCATAAGAGATAAGGAATACAGTGGACACTCTTTGGACAGCTAGAAAAATTGATGACTTGGCCCTTCTTTCTCACTCCTGCCGGCAGATGTAGGAAAAGACAACAGAGCTGGCAGCCTCCACATCACGCTTTGGGCTCAAGATCTACGAGCACAAGACCAAGATCCTAAGGATCAACACAGGGAACAAATATCCTGATACACTGTATGTGATCGAGCAGTATTATGGAGAAGCAGGGTGGAATAGACACAGATCTCAGAGCAAGAACTGGGAAGGCGAGAGCAGCTTACCCGCAGCTGATGATCACATGGAGTTCTGGGCTGGTGTCGACGCACGCCAAGGATTAGAGCTATTATATGGTGGACGACAAAAAAATCAACAAAACTCAGTTTAAACTAAATTAAACCAAGTTTTATTGATTTTTTGGCGTCCATTTTATATGCATATATATACACATATACACATACACACATACACATATATATACATTATATATACAAATTGGCTAAATATTATGAAAAATAAGCTTTGATTATCGTTTGTCGAAAGTCTAACTAATTTTTGTGTTGGGAAGAATAGCATCCGAGTAATGACAAAGACGAACCCAAGTAGTAAGCCAACATAGGCATTTGATCAACGTTGTCTTGATATCTCCCATGCATCACCCTTATTCGGTCTTACTCATAGAATCACCCATCTGAAGTGAAAAACATCGAGTTTTTTTTTTGACTCCTGAAAATCATATGCGAAATATTTTTTTCAAAGCCCTAAAGCATTGAGAATTATCTGCTTTAACAGTTACTCAGTTGAAGATTGATTAACATGGACAAACCGTAACCAAAAGCCAATTGTGTTCCTAAGATTTAATCCGGGCCAAAAAAGACAAAGATGAGTAACAAGCTCTGGCAAAGTCTCTAATTCTATATTTATTGGCAATATATTAATTCGTGAGCTAGCCTTGAAAAATATCATCACAGGTTCAAACGATCACCATAGCATTCCCTATTAAGGTTTGTTCAAGAGGATTTTATATAATTGGTTGAGAAGATGAAATAACAAGGAAAAAATGGGATAGCAGATAACAATAAATTATACCTAAAAAATGGAAAGAAACATTGCTAAATTTAGTGTTAATGAAAAATTTCGGATTGTAGAAAGTGAAAAACATGTGTGCATTGAACTGGATTCGAATCAGTACTCAAGACTATCACGGACATTTGCTCTACCACAGAAGCTATCGGAACATATCCTCCACAAGATGATGTTAGCAGCAGATCGTAGAAAAGTGAAAAACATGAGTACAATGAAATGGATTCGAAGCAGTACACATGACTATCATGGACATTTGCTCTACCACCTGAGCTATCGGAACCTATCCTTCACAAGATGTTTGCAGCAACCTTTCATATAAACGTAGGTTTCCTTCTCAAAATCTCTATCGTTTGGCATCGCATCCTAATCATGTATATGGAGCTGAGCCTAGGTAAGGACCACGGGGGTTTACTGATGAAAACAAGGAATTTACACTTAGTTCCAAGGAAAGACTGCTGGATAAGAGCTTCAAGTCTATGTTCAGGCTATTCTTCGTTTTGAGTTCAAAGCTCCTATTTCCAATGATAAACAAATCCTAGTACAGTACATGGCAATACGTTACACCAGGAGCAGAAGTTGACGTTTAAAAACACAAGGACTTTTAATGGGCAAATATTTACTGGTTGACGGCAGTGTGTAACAGCTTATACACAAAGTTGCTGGGAGTGAAGTATGCCAAAGTCAGGTTTGATATTTATAGAAACAGGGAAGTGTGCGACACAAAAAGCTACTGATGGAATATAATTCCATTGGGTAAAACAAGGTTCGTAAATACTGATATAAATGCTTATAAAACGAGTTTGATTGAACATGTTTAGCCAAAAAGGTTATACTGTATATCTATTGGTACGCATACACTACTTAGTTAATAAATATTTATATAAATTATTGGCTCGTGGTTACAAGTTGCTTTCCTTGGCTGAAGGTGTCACCGGCTTTTTGTAGATCAATAATACCCCGTTCTATTGATCCTGAAAGCCTTACAGGCAGCACGAACTTAGCTTGATGTTAGACCAAGTGACGAACCACATATCTGGAGAGGAAACGATGCGAATAATGAAGCTGTGGATGTGAAGACATTAAAATCGATGTCGACATAACTATTACTTCAATTAAAAAGGTTCTGAATGTTCGCATGGGGATCTTTGCTTCTGATTTGATCATAAATCCACTGGCGAAGAAAAACGAGATTTCGCAAAATGTTGCTATAAGCATCAATTCTAATGGAAGGTACTGTTTATTTTCCGACTATACCTTCTATCTCCCAAATATTCCAACTACCCATTATTAAAAATCTTCAAATTCTGCTAAGGCCCAACCTGCTTTCCTACTGCGTTTACTTTTTGGAATCCTAGTAAAGCTGTCGACTTGTTAAAATACCACCAAATCGTCTAGGGCTATTTACACAAACAAACATTCACTAAGCAGGCCCAAACTTTGAATTCTTTTAAGTTCAATTTTTAAAAATTTCTTTATTTGATAAAGTAATGCAAATTTAGATGGAATAGTTTCTTTCTAAAAATATGTTCATACCATGACACACTGATGAAAATTTACTTTATAAATAATTATTTGTTATTTATCTATTCCTTATTTTTAGCGACTGGATCTGTCATACGCTTGCTAATTATAAGCAAGCATTCGGCAGATCCAATTGGTATTTACTTGCCATTGTCATACACACATAAGACAGGCAGAGATAAACAGATGACAGCATCAAGACAGAGGCATACATAGTTACATGTCAAAGAAGTATTTCTTTGAAAACTCAAAAAATGCTACTTTTATAATTCTTGCGGCTAAAGATAGTCAACTTTTATTACCTAAGGTGCAAAACTAATGCTTCAGGCAATTTTTTGCATTCTGCTGTACACAATTTCAATGCAACAATAAACTATATACTTTCAAGGTGTAAATTTCAAAAAAACATAGCCATTCATAACTCAAACTTCTCTGGCTGGTCTTTCAAGAGACTGTTTACAAAAGGATTTATAAAATTCATGTACATTGCACAAATTCTAAAGGGATTTATTTGGTTTGTATGACAAGAGTTCCAAATAAAATACATAATTTATAACAATAAGCCTATGAGAAATTCTGACAAGAACAAACAACGTATTTATATTGCGTTGCACCCAGTAAAATATTTGTACTTCTTAGAGTCTAAATATATTTCAAATTGCACTTCACGTCATACACTCCTACGTTATTTGTATTTGAATTCAAAATCGTCTTATATTAGTTAAACACATTGTTTGTTGTTTGATTAATAATTAATGTAAATGGCTGGAGTTAAAGATATTTTCTATAAAACTTAAAATACCTTAAGTTAATTCATGTGGTTCGGAAAGATCATGCCTACGGAAGTAGCAAGAGCCACATAAAATGTGCTTAATATGGTACTGGGTAGTAAAGAGGGCGTGGTTGGACATGACCACTTAAAGAGGTAACAGATGCCGTAGGGAGAAGTAGTGGTAAAAATATGAAAACTGTACATATCAACAGACGTAAATCATGATACAGTTTACTATTTGTTAGTAAGCTAGTAAATAGGTGAGTAGTTACACTCCGTCTAATGACTGATGCCCACAACAAGCGCCCTGCGACAAGCCAGGAATGGTGAATGGTGGCACTTGTACTGTGTCCACAAGAGTAAGCTATAATAGATAACCAAACAGCAACAACAATTTCAGTTAGTCAGTCAGTCAGTCAGTCGTACGTACGTACGTAAGTAAGTAAGTAAGTAAGTAAGTAAGTAAGTAAGTAAGTAAGTAAGTAAGTAAGTAAGTAAGTAAGTAAAGTAAGTAAGCAAACAAACAAGGAAACAAACAAGTAAATAAGAAAGTACGCAAGTAAGCAAGCAAATAAATAAGAAAGGCCGAAGGTGACTAAGTACATTGTCTGTAATCACTTGCAACTGCAATATTGCATGAAACATCATTTAGTTATACGTATCACTTCATCTGATATCGGTGTTCATATCATAGATTATAGCATACATAATATATGAACATCGCAAAAGCGGTAACCCATCNAGTAAGTAAGTAAGTAAGTAAATAAGTAAGTAAGTAAGTAAGTAAGTAAGTAAGTAAGTAAGTAAGTAAGTAAGTAAGTAAGTAAGTAAGTAAGTAAGTAAGTAAGTAAGTAAGTAAGTAAGTAAGTAAGTAAAGTAAGTAAGCAAACAAACAAGGAAACAAACAAGTAAATAAGAAAGTACGCAAGTAAGCAAGCAAATAAATAAGAAAGGCCGAAGGTGACTAAGTACATTGTCTGTAATCACTTGCAACTGCAATATTGCATGAAACATCATTTAGTTATACGTATCACTTCATCTGATATCGGTGTTCATATCATAGATTATAGCATACATAATATATGAACATCGCAAAAGCGGTAACCCATCGCAATAATAACTGGGTCAGTTTTTATCACGCATTGGGTGCGGAAATTGAACCATTAGCTGGGCAAAAATTTCTGAGGTTCTGCACAGCAAATCTTCACTGGTGGTAGGAAAAACTGTGTAAGTGTGATTCATGGTACAGGTATCATATAAAAAGTTCAAGTTATTATCAATAGAGGTCACGTAGCACTAAAAATAGAGGGCTGATTAAATAATCATTCACTGATCTTTATCGTTAGATATAAACCATTGTGTGATACGTGGTCTTAACTAAGAACACAATTTTCTTAGTTGTCTTGCCTAATAATCCATGCTAGATTCAGATCTCTCAGCGCTAAAATCTCTGGTACCTTCATTATTTGCTTAAAGCTTGCTAGCATAAGACATTATTATATTGACGTTAAGATTGAGAAGAGGCAATAAGGTCACGATTGCTATGTTATACTTGACAAAAGAGAATCTTTTTATAAAAACGGGAAGCTGTTTGTAGGTTGCTTTACTCCAAAAAGAAGCCTGCTGCTTTAAAACCTGCAATACAAGCGTAATAGGTAACAACTAAAATAGATTTATTTGATTACAATCCAATTATTTCAAAATGCTGTCATACCCAATACAAATTGCCATTTACGATCCTGCCAAAAATGTAATAGAAATTTCATAGCAAAACGTAGCCCAAGGGGTCAGGAAGTCACTGGCACCCTTTGCGCCACGTAACGGTGCTTAAAATGCTGCAAGTTATCAACACATGGCTTTATAAAATACCTGTGATAAAATACTAAGCACTACAAAATTTTTGCACACCCTTTCATACAGCAGAGTTACAGAGCGAACCTCCTGGACCTAATATACGAGCCTTACCTTAGGCCTTGGGACCTCAAGTCTCTACTGAGACACTGGGCAGCAAGACGGCGCCAAAGGTCACAAAGGTATTAATATATTTCTTGATACTACTCTTACTTAGGACATAAAGTCCAAATAGAGAAGCGGTTACCTCTAATCCATTTATTAAAAAACCACGTGAAAATTGAATTAAAAAGATAAATACTAGGAGCTTTTAGTTATTTTGACTATCCAATTTACAAAATTAGACATCCGACATGATCCTACATAGATATCATAATAGATATTAGATATATATATATATATTGCTAGTATTTCTAGTTGAAATCCTAGCAATTTAACATTCCGCAAAGGAATATCTTTTCAAAATAAATATCAAGCTGCAAAATGAATAAGAAATATTCATCACTACACTCTTACAGGAATAAAAAATATGCACATGACAGAACAAACAAGAGAGCAATATGGGTATCTTTCTATTCGTGCTTTTAGTTAACGATGTTCGTACATAAACACCTACAAGTATATCGACTTGGGAAGAATGACACTGCTACGCAAAACAGAAATCCTGCTAAGGTTTCGGTGTCCGAGATGACATGAAGTCTGTTACCCCCCAAAAGACCAAGAGTTCGTTGCTAAGGCAACTGGGTTACCCCACGTTACTTGAGATAATTTATTCTGGTATTTGTTCAGTCAAGTGCCATCAAAAAAGCTTTCGACTTGAAAAAGCTTTCGAAATGAAAGTGGTATTCATTGAGATGCTCCGATTACGACCTGGGTTGGGTTTTTTTTGTAATGGAGGAGGGCGGGAGGAAAACTCGTTGCTTGTTTGTAAGAATTGTGAGGGTCAACCACAACATGGATGAAGAAAAATCACAAATACGGCTATAAATACATTAAAAAAATGCAGAAAAAAACAAAAACAACTCTCCACCAACCCCCAGAAAATCAATTACTCGTATTTTCAAATAACATCAAAACCATTGTCTTTGTAACAGCCTATGTAACTGAAAATAATGACTGAACAAACATATTTTCCCAGCAATGACAGTCAGGGGATTAACGGCCGAAAGAGTTATAACAACCTTCATTCTTGTTCATTACTAGCAGGGTCGCATGCGAATACTTATCTTCGCCAGACTTTAAGAGAGCGAAGGTTGTGATTAATTAAAGAAGTGATAAATGACGACAATCAACAGAGGATTCAAATGGAGAAAAATCAAACATTTGGAAAGCAAGAGAACAGAAGAGGGTGAAAAAATTCCATTGAAACATTTTCCAAATAAGTACTTGTAGAACAAAGAGAAAGAGAGAGAGAGGGGGGAAGAGCAAAAAGAAAAGAGAGAGGGGGGAAGAGCAAAAGAGAAAGAGAGAGAGAGAGAGAGAGAGAGAGAGAGAGAGAGAGAGAGAGAGAGAGAGAGAGAGAGAGAGAGAGAGAGGGAGAGAGAGAGGGAGAGAGCGCGCGCGCGAGAAAGAGGGCAGGCAGTGGATAGATCGCAGAGA
>RDPX01000091.1:1636375-1649203 GCA_003991215.1 Morbakka virulenta | reverse complement strand
GTTTCGTTTTCGGTCTCTAAATTTTAACTAAACACTCAAGTTCGCAGATGTGATTGTTTAATGGGCTATTTTGTCACATTTTGTCACATTATTTAAAAAATATTTTATATGTTATTTTCGTTACCAGCATCTTTATCTTTAAATGATTTTAACGTCATTTTTTCTTTAATCTTGAAATAGACGTTACTCTCAATGGGACTCTGTTGTGGTAGTGAGGAATTTCTTTGCAGGGCAGTCCTTCCTGGCGCCAACTGATGGAATTTTTTAAGAAAAGTTCCTAAATGTCTTTGTTAACTCAGCGAATGGAACCAAGAACATATTGGTCACGGGGTAACTGCACCAACGACTAAGCCACGGCTCCTTCAGAGGTCCTATGGCACATAATAATTTATATGTACATATTCTGCCCCTCAAGACTGCTTTTGTTTTGGTTGTTCAGTCACCTCATTTAGCTCTGTTGTTCTCCTTTTTCCTATTCAATGACTAATATGTGGGTATGTCTTTATGGTCAGAACGTCACAATACTGTCACTTCTCTTTATAAAAGGATCTAGAGATCCTTGTGAGTAAAGTTGTTTAACACTAAGACGCCTACATTGTAACTGATCTCTGCTTACACAAGTTTTATATTTTGGCAGTGTCTGTCTGCTGGACATCAACTCTAAATGACACCGGTATGTTTTACAAAATTTCTACTGTGAGAGTCGATTGAGTAAAGCGGCTAAAATCTAGCAATTATGTACTTTTAAAGATATCTCCCGTAATCAGTTGTCAGGAGTCTTAATGGTTAGAAATTGGATTAAGAAACATCGGTAGCGTTGAAGCTTATGACATATAAAAAAATTAGATATTGACTGCTCTCTTCTTTCAAAGTGGACGACACAAAGAGATACTTCTCCAATCGTCAGCTTGGCGACGAGAGAAGTATCTCTCGAAAGGTAGTTCAGAAAAAGCTTCCTCTGAGTTCATAAACTTCAGAATTTTCAAAACAGCTAATTTTGTAACACTTCCCCATCCCATCACACACAAACACCCAAGGGTGGTATAATAACTTATATTTCATAAAATGCTATTGGTCAATTTTCAGTGGAAAAGGGCCAAGCACAAGTCAAACCAAAATTGCACTCTTGCAACAATGTCATTTTGAGTATGACTTTCCGCTTGCAACTAAAAAATTCATCTGCTGAAAAAAGAACAGGATAGTTCCATTGAAGGATCCCAAATGATAACAGAAAATCTTCCGGTTATTCAAGTTTATCAATTAAGAACAAAGAACTCTGTCCCAAGGCGTCTACCACAACCGATCAGATATTGTGGTACATGACGTCTTCTTTAGAGGTGATCATAGGGATGCAACCGTAAATAATCCCATAAATAATTCTTCCTTTGTGCGAACAATGTGAGCAGCAAAACATCCGTAAAAACACGTGGGAAATGACAGACGATCCGATAAGCACGCTGAAAAAAATGGTTACACAGACAGAAGAGCGAAAAATGGTTGTCTAGATAGAAAGTTAGATAAATCGAGAGAGAGAGAGAGAGAGAGAGAGAGAGAGAGAGAGAGAGAGAGAGAGGGACAGAGAGAGAGAGCGGGAAAGGGAGAGATTAATCGACATTTGGTGGTAAAAAGACAGTCACAAAGACACTAATATTACGCGCAGGGGTAATCAGACTGACGAATGAATAAATATAATATATTTTTTGTACCTTGTCTACTCCTTTTTTCAAAATTATCCTGTACTCTTCTCTATTGATTTCACCGGCGTTAAAGTGTAATTTAAGTGCCTGCTTCACCTCCTCTGTGATACGATTTAACCTCTGCAGCCGTTCGATCCCCTTCAAAAATGGATAAAAATACCAAACAGCTGAAGGCAAGAAAACCTACGACACTATCGTGCACTCCAATAAATCTGAATGTTGTTTATCCTTACGTCTGCGTTAGCTATCAAGTTATTGCTTAAATTCCAATTTCCAATCAATTGGAAAATGATCTTGATCAATCAAAGATAAGGATTCTATAAACTTGATAATTTAAGCCACTTAATACAGTTTAAAAACAATGGAAAACATGGTCAAAATAAGGAGTCGGAATTCCCGACTGATTGGAATCTCAATTTATGGCACTGCGTGGAGGCTGTTTGTGAAAATATTAACTTATGCAATGTTTTGTGCATATTAAACATCCTGCTTTAGTGCTACTTTTTTGTACAGTAATCTCCAAAATCAAATCATACCATGGCTAACTTGCAAATATTTCTAAACGAATTAAATTGGCACTGACTTTCCAAGTCCAGTCAAATAATTTGTCTTTTCATCATTTGTTTGCTGACAAATTTTTAGGCTTCGAACCCCTTTATATATTTGATTGTTCCAATGCTTTATCTTCGTCCTTAAGGGCGGTAAGATAATCCAGAGTATACCGTATGCTTCTGGCGTTAACCAACAACCCCAAAACCCCAGAAAACCCTAAATTCAAAGTAGACGAAAGATTACCACGGGTGATGGTCGGAATTTAGTAAAGCTAGTAATACCGTGGTAACCTCTTTTCAATTAACTTTTTCTATCGATTGTACGACCAATATACATCTTATTAATCGTTTTTAAGCCATCAAAAAGGTCTGAGCTGCTAACATACTAAGTGAAAGTGAAAAATGTTTGCAAAGCTAATCAATACACAATGGGGATAAACTACAATCACGATTTTTACGCTATGGATGATGTACACATAATTTTGATTCCAATTAAGCTAGCTAAGTCTTGTTCTTATCTAGTTTTCCTTGGAACATGTTTCCCGACTGGCAAGAGAGGAATGCTTGTTTCTAATGTCATTTATCATAAAAGGAAAAATTGGCTTACCTGGAGTCTTTGTTTGGTTTTGAGAGGGTCTTCCGTAACCTTGGTGTCTGCACTAGTATCAGTGTTTGTGTTTAGTGAGGAACTATGTGTGCTTGTAAAAGGTGCTGCTGAAGTGTGGTCGTTTATTCCTGTAACTGTTTGCGCTACTGACAAACTGCAACTTTTAGCAATATTACCTAAAACAGATCCTGCTTCATGACGCTGTTGATTAACTCTACTAAATATTCTATTTGAGCAACCCAATTTTGTAATATTCTGCCTCGTACCACAGTCTGTTGACAATTGTTTACTGTTACTATAATTATCATTTCGTGTCCAGTGTTGGCTAAAGGTTTCTTTAGATGCTGACCAAGGTTCATAAGTATTATACTTACCATTTTCGTAACTACTATTATTGTCTGTAATCTGTTTACACTCATTGTTCCTCAAAACGTGCACACTCTGTTCTGGTGAACTAACTGTCGAAGAAGCAGCTTTGCATTGCAAATTACGAAGTTTCGCTTTCGATGATTCACTCTGGTCTTGTAGCATATTAATAATACCTAAATTGCGATTTTCTTCCATCTTATCGTCTTTTCTTCGTGGCTCAGCGTGTTCGTATTTGTTGGCATGGGTGTCGTAACCTGATGACTGCAAGGAAGGGTTGGCAGTTACAACGCACTGCGCCTGTCTATTTTTATTTACGTTGTTTACTAGCTCTAGCGGTCTGATATTGTAATGCTCATTAGAATCAGGCGGTGACGTCATAATTTCGGCCAGTTTTTCGTTATTTCTGTTTTCCATTGTTTCACCAAAGGTGCTATGTCTTACTCTTTTCCCTCTTTTAAACCCCAAATTTGTTGCTCCGGATGAAATGGAAGGTCTATAGTGATCCGGATCTTTTGGAGTGTGTGTTATATTTTGCTCGTCACTTTCAAAAGGCACAGTTCGTGTAGTCGAATATGTACCAATATTTGAAGAATAGTTTGACATACTTGATGATTGGCTTGTAGTAACAGAACAAATCGCCTGTGAGTCGGTTAACGCTTTAGAGTATTGTGGTGTTTTTCGTGAAACTGGTTGTTTACCTAAGGATAGAGAAACGTTTGGAGATTCAGCTGTGCTGTAAGTCAAATCAGTACATTTTTTCGCGTCACTAGTACACGATGCAGTATAACTAAAGCTATCATTAGGTACTTTTTGGCTGCATCCTAATGTCACATTTCTGGTCAGTGTTGATGTCTGCGTGCTACTTGTCTGTAAATTTCGAAACGATTCTGTATATGAGTGATTATAATTCCCAGTATAGCAGGCTCCGGCAGATTTATTTCTTTTTACGTCTGACTTAAATGGGATGAAAACTGGTTTTGACTCAAAAGTATGAAGTTGTGAGGAAGACGTTGTAGGGCTCTGCGCACTATTACTTTTGTCTTTACTACTGGTACCAGCAACATTGTTATCGCTATGTTTACTACTTGTCGCCTTTGTGGTGCTGGTCCTTGCACGTGGAAAAGATTCTTCGGAGTTTGAATGCGTCCATGTATTTTTCAAAATGGGCTTTGCTGCGCCGGTTTTGGTTTTGATTGTACTACTTTGTTGGGGATTATTCAAAACGCTAGAATCGCTGTTGCCTGTCACATATTCGCTTTCTCTTTTTACTTTCGGAATGCGGAAATTAACAAGGCTTGCTTTTTGTGTCGGCCTTACAATCTTACAATCCATAGGGTCTGGCACTAAAGTCTTCCAAGATTTTATATCAATTAGCTGTCCGGGATCATGATTTTTGCTCGCAGATTTTCCTTGTTCCTTTAAAGATACAACAGGTTTTGAAGCAATTGCTGCCCTATAGCTTTCTTCTTCTATTTTCACAGACCTTGGTGATAAAGATCCTGTTGGCGTCAATACTTTTCTAAATATGCTAATATCTCTATCATCGCTCAAAGAATCGTTGTCTTTTGTATGCGAATCGTCAAACGAATCTGAATCTTCACTAGAAACTAATATTCTTCGTTTCTTTTTAACTTTAGTCAAAGGTGCTTTGGCTACAACTGACCCATCTCGCTTTATGTCAGCGGTGCCTCTTTCCAATGCTTCTATGTCTGTCATGATACCACCAATAAGATCTGGACTAGTTCCAGTAGCACTGAAAACAAAACAATTGAAAAACACTAAAATTATGCAATGTTATATTTAAGTCATAAATTATTACTTACTGAGCACATTGTAACGTACATTAGAATTAGAGGGCCACACTATGTTAAATATAATAACCTGAGCTAATGTAATAAATTATGTTATAGATGTAAGAGCTTTATCATGTCTTGAGTCGTAAGCTTTTTCTTAGCTACGTTTCGCGAGCTACTTCTTCTGACGATGGGAGAAATGTCTCTCGAAACGTAGCTCAGAAAAAGCTTACGACTCAAGACATGATAAAGCTCTTACATCTATGGCTTCCTCTGAGTCCATAAATATCAGAATTTTCAAAAAAATGTTATGTTTCAAAATCAACGATGGGCAGCCACCAAAACTATGCAATGCCATCGTTAATAATGCGACATAACAACGAGTTTATCTATAGCAAATTCATTTCAAAGATAAAGATGATCGAAAACAAAAGCCAATTCCACTTTAATTTGTTGTTTTTATGAAGTAACTGCAAAAGGTCACTCGGAGGCTTATATTGAAATACAAAAACAGCGTAATCGCAATCAGTGCAGAAATGAGTAAGGTAATGAATAATCTGAACGAAGTATCCATTCAGCCGTCTGACGACCTCTTCTACCGTCTTTTACCGGAGGTAAAATTTCATTGGTCGATCTTTTCAGCCCACGTGACGTGGTTCTGCTAAAGCCACAACGTTAGGGTTAGAAACAATAGTAACAATAGGGTTTCCAGTATTCTGCCAAGCAACATCCGGTACAAAATGGCCATCGTTCGTCAATGACGGTAGAATGGGATTTGAAATGTTCAGCCGTCTGACGGCTAAATAGCGACTGCCCAGTGGAAGAGCAATTACAACCTCGAGTAAACGAACATGTTTAAATACCTGTTAAGTAAAACTGAAAGTGATAAAAAGATCTATTCAAGCGATTGCTGCAACTTCAATGGATGGTGCAGCAACATTCAAACTAAACAAAATATGAAAAATAAAAAAATATCTGTGAAAATTAAAAAACGACCTCAATGAGCAACGGTAATTAATAGACTTACATACGGTTGTGAGTCATAGTCACTGGGAACAAAAGCCAAAAGATTAACTTTTGAATGAAGTGTTAGCGGACGATCTTTTAAATGTAACCACGAGCACATTGAACCAATTGTAGTTTAAAAAGGACGTCATATGAATATGAAACAATAACGAAAGACATAAGCCAATTATTAATGGCATAAAACTAAAATGGTCTTGTCATATTTCCTTTAGTAAAAGTGAACTAAATTCGGCTTAGGTATTAACGCACGTCCACGTCCACCAGCTGCAGGTCAAGCTTGTCAAGGATTTCCTTAAATTATTTGTCGAAGTTTCCAAAACTCCTACGATGATTGGTAGGAGCATGACTTAGTCAAATTCTTTGTTTTAACATTTGACAATGTCATATTTGAAGTCATTATAATATTCTAGCTTTTCTTGTTTTATAGTGATTGAGATGTCAAACAGGCATGCAAAAACAATTGCGAGGCACACTTTCTGTTGTTTTTATCCAGAATCACAATATCTGGCTTGTTATGGTCTACTCTATTTTCAGTTGGTATAGAAAAGTCCCATAACAACTTTATTTCATCATTTTCAGGGAGTTTCACCTTTGTTTTCACAAAATGTTCATTGTATTTCTCCGTGCATACAAGAACAAATTTCTGCCAATAGTTCCAATGGATTATTGCGGTAATCTTATTATGTCTGCACTTCTTATGAATATTTCGAGTTAACTGTGAACATTTTGGTACAATATTTGCTAGAGTCTCGTCTCGCTCATCACACATTCTACATCTGGTTAAACAGTCCTGTTTGTCTATCATCAAAATTATCGAGTGGTTACACATTATCCGGGATGGATGGGAAAAAAGCCCACAACTAGCACCCAGCGACAAGCAAGGTAGGTTGAATGCAGGCACGTGTACTGTAGCCACGAGAGTGGGATCAACAGGAAACCAAATAAAAATGGCAACAGCATTTCAACCTTGGAAGTGCCGACCCACAACCAATGACGAAAGACACACTGGCCAAGTGGTTGTGGTTGTATGAAAACTCATGACTACAGCACTCCCCAATTCTAGCCTTATAGCTGACAGTACAGAGAAAGATATCTTAGTACTAGTATTAAGTGTGATATTGCAGCATTAAATTCAGATATTTGTTTGTTATTGCCCTGTTTGGTGACAAAAACATCAATTAATAAACACAAAAAGCAATGCTGTAGTATACGGCAAAACCCATAATAATAATAATAATAATAATAATAATAATAATAATGGGATGCGTAAGCAAAGATTTCAATGGATGGATGGAAAAACTAGATATTGAATTAGGTGTTGGGATGGTACAAAAAAACAGCCTTGTTGGGAACAGCCATGAAACTTCGAAAAGTATTGGCGATGTAAGGTGAAAGAAACCTCTCGGCCATTGGCTGCTAGTTGTGGCTAGCCCAAGAGATGTTATTCGGCAAAAAGAACAGCCTGTCCAAAATGAGAAAATAATAATAATAATAATAATGATACTAAAGAGCCTACAACTGATTGGAGCAGCTGATAACATTATGAACGCTCTTGAAAGATTATGACAAAATGGAAGGTACAGTTGAACGCAGCAGATAAAATTCTAGGGGGTGTTAACGTCAAACGTGGAATGTTCCAAGGAGATAGCCTTTCGCCACTCCTATTTGTTATCTGTCTCATACCAATCTCACTGATTTTGAGAAAGATGAAAGCAGGATATAGTTTGGGAAAGAACCATCCAAAATTGAATCACCTTTTGTATATGGATGACTTCAAGTTATTCGGACAGAGTAAAGGAGACATAGAATCACTTGTAAATACAGTTCATAGATTTAGTTGTGACATTGGTATGCGATTCGGTATAGAAAAATGCGGTGTAATTATCATGAAGCGTGGAAAGATTGTCACCTGTGATGGAATTGAACTACCAGATGGAGGGAAGATGAAAAACGTCAACGAAGAAGGTTACAAGTACTTGGGTATAGTAGAACTAGATGGGATAAAGGAGAAGGAAATGAAAGAGAGATTCATGAAGGAATACAAGCGGAGGATTAAACTTTATTGAAATCAAACTTGAACAGTAGGGATGCCATCTCAGCAATGAATATTTGGGCAGTAGCTGTGATGAGATATGGGGCTGGGATAATGAAGTGGACGAAAGAGGAACTGGAGAAACTCGACAGACTCAGAAAATTATGACAATGAACGGAACATTACATCCAAAAAGTGACGTCGATAGATTGTATATTGCAAGACAGGGAGGTGAAAGGGGGTTGCAAAGTGTGTTAGAAACCATCCAGTCAGAGGAAAATAGCCTTAGATGGTATGTTAAAAATAGTCAAGAGCAATTATTAAAAGCAGTACATGAACAACAGGAAATGAACAATGATATCAGTAACCCATCAGAGTATAAAGATCAACGAAGAAGAGAAAGAGAATTCAAATAACATGAAAAAGTAATGCATGGTCAATTTTTTAAAGATACAGATGGGATCGTAGACAGGAAGAAATCATGGTTGTGGCTAAAAAGTGGAGACCTGAAAAAAGGGACTGAAGCACTGGTTATGGCAGCACAAGAGCAAGCGATACGTACAAATTACGTTAAACACCATATCGACAAATCAAGAGATTCGCCGACTTGTAGATTGTGTGGTGAGAAAGGAGAAACAGTGAGCCATATCATATGCGAATGTAGCAAGTTAGCCCAGAAAGAATATAAGCGATGACACGAACACGTAGCACGAATGGTTCACTGGGAGATTTGCAAGAAGTATGACCTACCCAGGGCTGAACAGTGGTAAAACCATAAGCCAGAAGGCGTTGCTGAAAATGAAAGCATTAAGGTACTGTGGGACTTTAACATAAACACAGATTACGAAATTGAGCATAGGCGACCAGACATTGTTCTCGAGCTAAAACCAGAAAAAAGAGTGCTTGATCATTGACATAGCCGTACTAGGAGATACAAGAATAAAACAGAAGGAACAAGAGAAAATTGAAAAGTATCAAGAACTGAAAAGAGAAATTGAAAAGTATCAAGAACTGAAAAGAGAAATTGAAAAGTATCAAGAACTGAAAAGAGAAATTGCAAGGTTATGGCGTCTTCGAAAAGTAAGTGTCATCCCAGTTGTAGTTGATGCATTGGGATGTGTCAAAAAAGAAGCAGAGCAGTACATAGAAAATATAGGGATCAAGATCTGGTCTGAAATGATACAGAAAACGGCGTTGTT
The DNA here is from genome assembly GCA_003991215.1 of Morbakka virulenta. Taxonomy (NCBI): domain Eukaryota; kingdom Metazoa; phylum Cnidaria; class Cubozoa; order Carybdeida; family Carukiidae; genus Morbakka; species Morbakka virulenta. The sequence continues at coordinate 1,639,929 of RDPX01000091.1, read as the reverse complement.
GGGAACTGCAAGAACATTGAGAAAGGTTCTCGAAACTAGAGGCTAGTTGTTCTAGCTTGCTTTAGGGACGAACTTACCAGGAACTTTTACCTGTGATAACAAGAAAACAATAATAATAATGACCACAGCACTCCCCACTCCTGGTCTCATGTATTGTTAGCTATCAGACTAGCTATCATTTGATCGGTCCTGCCTAAACCTGTACCGTGTTACATGTATGATGGAAGCGTTAAAAAATCCTGATCGGAGGAATGGTACATTAATGAAATTAGAAATTGTAATGTATAACAAAAAACGTTGCTCTTAAGCATCGCAGTCAAAGTTTAAAGGTAGATCTAAATCCTGCAAAAAAAGATTGTTTTATGCATCTTGGACCGAAATAAACAACTAGGCAGGCCAAGTACAACTTATCGATTAATGGAACATATTTGAAAATCAGAACAAATCAAGGAGATGACGATAACCATGTACGTTATTGTCAATCTCTACTGCATTTTATGGAAGTAAAACTTTGAAAAGCATGAAGGAGACACAGAGAAAGTTTGACAACTTCCATCAAAGGAGTCTATGCTGGTTTTTGGTGCACGGTGGGGTAGGGTAGGGGTTAGGATAACGAATAAGTAAATTCAGAGACGAACTGGGCAAAGAAAACTACATTGGATAGTTAAGGAAAAGGAGACGAAACTAGTAGCCCATGCTTTCCGACTAGCAACCTGAAGATTAGCGCAGATTAGCAAAGATAAACCATCTGGAAACCACAAAGAGACAAAAGGAAAAGCGGCAGGATGGGAAGCAACTTTTAGTACGATATCTGAAAGTACGATGACTCCAAGCCCTAATTGTTCAAACAATGGTCAGGGATCAGAATTGATGGAACCTTTTTGCTGTCCCACTCCCTGCACGCGATTGTAGGGCCTATGGTCTAAGGTAAGGTCACCTTTTTGAGTCAAATATAATGACCGGTAGTAGAACTAAAAAGAACGTTTTGAGACGTTACTTGTAGGGGTTACATGACTATAATTTTTCGTCTATCTGCGAAAGGTCACGTTGAAAAACAAAAAGCAAGGTAAAACCCTTAAATTTTCAGGACTGCCACTGGAGAAATACTTGTTTTTCAATGGTAATCTATATATCGTGTCCCTCTTTTGCATGATAACAGTCTTTTCCAATAAGCAAATTAAGCACTCTTTATATAGAAATACCATCAGCAACTAAATAAAAATGTCATTTCACATATTTATCAATATTTTCTCCTCATTAGGAAACATTATTACAAAACGTCCGGAGGCCCTTTAACAAAAAGGAAAACAAAAGTGTGATCTCTCCAAAAATACTCCAACTTTGTCACTTAATGTCGGTAGTAATAAATTGCGAACGAAAATACTGTGTAGCTAGGTGCTGTTCGTTTATTTTTCTTCCATAGATCCAATATTGTCTGCAAAGTTTACCGATTACTCGACATCAGTTATATTGTGGTGTGGACGAGGGCGCAGCCCGAGGCAAGTATCAGTCTTCTTCAAGCCTACTATTTTCCCACCACCTGAGAAAGAATTCGAGCCCTACCTACAATCCCCATCAAGACCACACTGTTATCAATGACCACCGCGCATTTTTTTAAATACTCGTGGATGGACTTAGTCTAAGATCTCAATCTTCAAACAAGAAGACCAAAGATAACAAGTCAATGGCTGTCTTGACCACTCAAAAATTGTTTATATGGTTGAAAGACTGTTTCAAGAATTCTATGAAATTACTGTTTCAATTAGAACTTGGATTAAGTGCTGGTCTAAAGCACTGCCTGAAATTAAATGGATTTAGTGATCCCTCTGGTTTCACATTCTTACTGTGACGCACAGTAGTATGTGCTGTTTCGTTTATTAATTTAATTTTTTCTTTTTCGTCTCCTCATTTGGACTAATATTTGGGCTTTGAAGAAAACGCATTTTTAAAAATTTGCTTTGGTTTTAATGTCATTTCCGCCCAGTAACTGGGGCTCATACGGCGCCCTTCATAGGCACTTTGGCAGTAAGGAATTTCTTGGCCGGATGCCCTTCGTGACGCCAACCAATGGCTTTTTCTTTTGGGAATCCATCCCGGAATTCTTGGTTACGGTGCAATTGCACTAACCATTAAGCCATGGCTCCGCTTTGAAGAAAACGTATGTAATAAAATACTATTTTGGTTTGGTCTGGTTGAGTAATTGAAAGAAAAATAAAATTATCTTGGTTAATAATGGATACATTTCCACAGTTCCTGAAGGGCTTCATGAAGAAAAGCAATATCGTTAATACTAATCATGACATCAGTGGAATCATCATAATCATCATCAGCAGCATCATCATCATCACCATCATCATCATCATCATCATATTCGATTTAACGTCCGTTTTACACGCCAGCATGTGTTGGACGGAATAAAGTTTGAAATTATGATAAATATTATGCTAAACTTAAGTTTACAAACCAACAAAACAGAGTATTGGATTTGTAAATCTACTTCAATTAATGATAATGGAGTGTTAAAATATAGTCTAATAATAAATAGTAATTTTTTATACAGTTTAGGCTATTGTGATTGAAGCGAAGGATATCAGGTAAACGACGTAAGTTCTTCATTTTGGTTTCAAAACTCATCAAACATATAGTCGGGCCAGACAACTAGAAGGGGAAAAGTGGCATAAGGTTAACGACTTTACTAATAGTAATATTTATACAGTTTAGGGTATTGTGATTGAAGCGGAGGGTGTCAAGTAAACGACGTACGTACTTCATTTTGGTTTCAAAACTCATCAAACATATAGTCGGGCCAGACAACTAGAAGGGGAAAAGTGGCATAAGGTTAACGACTTTACTAATAGTAATATTTATACAGTTTAGGGTATTGTGATTGAAGCGGAGGGTGTCAAGTAAACGACGTACGTACTTCATTTTGGTTTCAAAACTCATCAAACATATAGTCGGGCCAGACAACTAGAAGGGGAAAAGTGGCATAAGGTTAACGACTTTACTAATAGTAATATTTATACAGTTTAGGGTATTGTGATTGAAGCGGAGGGTGTCAAGTAAACGACGTACGTACTTCATTTTGGTTTCAAAACTCATCAAACATATAGTCGGGCCAGACAACTAGAAGGGGAAAAGTGGCATAAGGTTAACGACTTTACTAATAGTAATATTTATACAGTTTAGGGTATTGTGATTGAAGCGGAGGGTGTCAAGTAAACGACGTACGTACTTCATTTTGGTTTCAAAACTCATCAAACATATAGTCGGGCCAGACAACTAGAAGAGGAAAAGTGGCATAAGGTTAACGACTTTAGTACCTCAGGAATTTTAACAATTTATTTTTAATGGAGTCAAACGGTTCTTCGAATATTTAGAATCGGTTAAAAGCTCTTCAAATCCTCATGAATTTTAATGAATTAGTACCTTTTGCATTTAAACGATTCTATACAGAGTCGATGATGCAAGCAATAATTCGGCTTCCAAACGATTCTTTGGCATGACTCATATGAATCAGCTCTTTCTTGTAAGCAGTTTGTAATTGTTTATTC
>RDPX01000091.1:1590767-1616140 GCA_003991215.1 Morbakka virulenta | reverse complement strand
CACAGAAGGTATGCAGACTTCATGTACAGAATAGGGCTAGCACAGAGCAACCAGTGCTTATGTGGGGAAAGGCAAACACCAGAGCACGTGCTACACTGCAGAGCCATTGGCCTTCAAGGGGATGTGCAAACTGTGAACGAAGAGCTTTGACTGTCTGCAAATTATAAACTTTACATTATAATATGACTTTTTTTATAGTTGAACATTCATACTTTTTAGATCATACGCATATATATATATATATATTTGTATTCCGTCAAATTGTTAATATTTATTCTTGTATTCCCTCAAATTGTAAATGTTTATTTTTGTATTCCCTCAAATTGTTAATGTCTATTTTTGTATTCCCTCAAATTGTTAATGTTTATTTTTGTATTCCCACAAATTGTTAATGCTTGTTTTTGTATTCCCTCAAATTGTTAATGTTTATTTTTGTATTCCCTCAAATTGTAAAAGTTTATTTTTGTATCCCCACAAATTGTTAATGTTTATTTTTGTATTCTCTCAAATTGTTAATGTTTATTTTTGTATTCCCTCAAATTGTTAATGTTTATTTTTGTATTCCCTCAAATTGTTAATGTTTATTTTTGTATTCTCTCAAATTGTTAATGTTTATTTTTGTATTCCCTCAAATTGTTAATGTTTATTTTTGTATTCTCTCAAATTGTTAATGTTTATTTTTGTATTCCCTGAAATTGTTAATGTTTATTTTTGTATTCCCTCAAATTGTTAATGTTTATTTTTGTATTCCGTCAAATTGTAAATATTTATTTGTCATGACTTGACAAATAAATACAAACAAAGCAGCGCATTTCAACAGTCACACAATGATCTAAATAATCTGAAGATAAAGCAGGTCAAGTTTATTATGTTCAGCATCGTTGATTAAAACAAAGGCTATAATTTACTTCCTTGTGCCCACCGTTTAACTACTTAAACGGTAAATGTCTTTACTGTAATAAACCACTCTCGAAAATTCTTCAATTTTGCCCAAAACAGTACTTGGGTAAAAATAAATGATAGTTGTATGTTCGCTGTAATGAAGGGCAGTTATGACGGCAAAGAAATTAATGAACTTGTTGGGTTTTATACTCTGGACGAATATCAAAAGAAATTATACAGTTATAGCATCCTCACAGTTATTTGTAAAGGTAGCGGAGGGCAGCCTGACAGTCTTAAAAAAAACACCATGTCCTAATTCATAAAGAAAGGACTGTCAATAACCATTACAGCAAATCTGGCAGAAACAAACAGTTTAAATGCAGCATTTAGCCTGGCAACTGCAAAGTTCAAAAGTTATGCAAAGTCGAATTACCCCTCATCAATACAAAAGCAGCTACCTGAAATGGTCAAAAAAGAGTAGAAGGTGAATCTCACCATAAAGATGAACTTTCAAAAGGAGTGGCTCTTGCAGTATTTAAAAACATTAGTGTAAATGTTTCAATGTGTTTCGTCAAGAAGCTCTTTCAGAAGCACCACAAACTGTCCAAAATACTCAATCTAAACAGCATCGAACCTACTTACTGCCGCATCACTTACGAGGTAAGCTATATCACATAGCTCGAATGCCAGACCACTAGCTACCAAAAAAACTACTGTACGGTGAACTGCAGCAACGAAATCGCTTCAAGGACACTTTAAAAGCTTCCCTGAAGGCCTTCAGCATCAGCTAATCTACCTGGGAGAAGACAGCTGAACACAGAGGTGGTTGGCGAGCAGCTGTCCGCAATGGAGCAAAATCCTATCAGGCGAACAGGATTGCGAACAGGATTGCTGCAGCTGAGAAACGACGAGAGGCCGGGAAGAAAAGTGCCAACCAGCCCCTGCAGCAGCAACTCTTCCCTGTCCATGCTGGCAGAGAACGTTTCGGGCGCAGATTGGCCAACCAGTTACCTGCATACCCACAGACCCCGTCCCCAGGATGACTAGATAGTCTTCATCATATCGACGGGCGAACCACAAAGCTATACCATACTGCACAACTCATAGACCCTAAAAAGTGACGTAAAACTACAGCCAAAGTACACCATCAGTTGATGATGTGCAACCAATTACGGTGAAAGCATTATTAAATGCGACTTTCCATCACCTATTGGTGATTAGTTTTGCGTGTGATGAAACATTAGTACATAAAAACACGTAGCTTTTCTCGAATAAGATAAGTCGAAATCTCACTGTTTTTAATTCCAATATTCATGATTCTGAGGCATTTAAACAAAAAATATTGCAAGTATCGGTTATTAATCACACAGCTACATGTGGTTTTAAATTGGTTTTAAAGTGTTTGATTGCGGTAGCAGTGATAAACACAGTAAGTACTATCACGCCATTAAATTGAACATTTTCCTAATGACAATTTTTCTGATCGGAAAAAAATATGAAGAGCAAATGACTGGGCATTAAACTGGCGAAAAGTTAATTTTGACAAGTAGACGCATTACTTAAAATCTCTTTTAAAATCAACACAAAAAGTGATATAATATATGACATAAGTATCATTAACACCTCATTTAAATCAATATAATAATAGTAATAATAATAATAATAATAATAATAATAATAATAATAATAATAAGTAATAATAATAAATAATAATAATAAATAATAATAATAATAAATAATACTAAATAATAAGAAGAAATAATAATAACAATAATAATACAATGTTTATACATGATAATTCTATCAGCTACAATACACAAGATGCTATCAAAAGATGCCCTACCTTAAAAGCAAAGAAAGAGTTTATCTGATGTACAAGTGAATTAAATAAAGAAAACTAAATTTAAGGTGCTAAAACGGGAGGGAAAGCAAGGTCAATTAATTTGTTAGGAACTATAGGGTCATAATGGTTAACGCCAATACAATTAATACGGTTGGGTCATCGTTTAAACTATTACCTTTTCAAAACAAATAACTGAAACAAAAGTAAACACAGGAAATACACAACCTTAAAGTTATAGCAAATACAGGCAATTATTCTAAAAAAATCGAAAACGACCAAGAAAACATAGATATTTTGGTTCCACTTTTTGATACATTGTTAACTGACGTCTACCTTATTTGAAAATTGAATATTACACCAAAGAGACACCATAATAATTAAGTAAACGATTAATTTTCTACAAAAAAGTCATCTCTGTTCCTTTAGCTCTAAGAATACATTTCTCCATGTAAACAAGTTACAAAGCTACAATGTTGCAACAAAGTACGACCATCGCGGAAAAGGAAAGAAAATAAATCTTTTTTTTATTAGTTAATCATTTCAAAAAAATAAAAAGATCTTAATATAGTGTTTAAATTAGAATTAGGACTATCATGATGGATTAATAAACCCTCCTTTAATTCAAGTTAAAAATTTAGGGCAGTTGATGCCATAACGCAGAAAATTCATATAGATGTATTTACACGTTTACAGGTGGTGAGGTGTTGTGATACGGCAGAACGTTCGTTATTGACATGTCTTCCTGTAAATGGGGAAACTGGTAAGTATTCCGATGCTCTGACGTTGAGGTGACGTACGGTTCTACCATAATAGACAGAATTCCAGCTGTCACAAATTAACTAAATAAATAATGAAATGCAATTAAAACTCTACATTTAGGGGCAGTACTAATGCCATCCTTGGAAAAATATATTTTATTCAAAAATAACTTGACACATCTTTTTTTTTTTGTTTTAACGTCATTTTACCCCAGCAATTGAGCCTTAGACGGTACCCTTCAGAGCTTTGTTTTGGCAGTGAGGAATTTTTTGGTCGGATGCCCTTCCTGACGCCAACCAATGGCTTTTGCTTATGTAAAGTTCCAAATTCTCCTCGTTCGCAAGGGGAATTGTGCCGGAACTCCTTGGTTACTGTGCAACTGCACTAACCATCAAGCCATGGTCCCTCGAGTTGGTGCATCTATCGAGCATACAAATTGGGAATCTGCCCGGAGACGCTGTATTTCTTGATGAAATTTGCAAAAATGCAAAGCAAGGCTAAATGTGCGACATTATAACATAAGTACTGGGTCACGTTTGTATATTACAGGCAAAAAACAACAAAAATTACAGGAAACGCCATTAAAAGTTGTTTTCCTTCAAACACCAGTGGTAAATTTATCACCTCTATTAACATGTATTTCTAAGAATGGAAGGCTGCCATTAACCTCTCTCTCAGAAGTAAAAGAAAATCTACCAATCATATACGATTGGAACAGACACGTGTTATGTTGAAGAAAACAAAGCAAAAATGTCATAGACGCATTTCCTCTATTATACAGGTTTAAATTCGGTGGGATACTCTTCTAACAATTTCTTCTCATGACATGAGAGGAATGCAATAGCTAAGCACGGTCCTTGTGGTGAACTCATACCAACATCGTCTACTTGCTTAAATATTTCACCATCAAAGGTGAAATGAGATTGATCAGCAGCAAGTCTGAGAAGATCCTCAAAATCTCATTTCCTAAGATTGTTAATAGTCTCAACATATAACTCATAATATAACTCATCTGCACTTATACGAATCCTTTCATGTAGGGGAATATTAGTAAACGAGGACTCAACATTAAACCTAGCTGTGAACTGATGAGACTTTTGATTCCGTATTTTTTCAGCATAGTTGAATAAATGAATGAATCAGACACTGTGACAGACATTTCTCTACTTGTAAATTCCGGTATTTTATGACTTTAGGATGATATTTCTATCAAAAGCTATTACCTCACAGTATGTTGGATCTTCTTCCTCTTGGAATTGTTCGCCCAAATCTTTATCTTCCACATATAGCTGTGTGGTCAAAATCAAATTGTTAAAAGTATAGTACATAGTAATTGTGCTTAAATCTCATTAATAAAATTTACAGTTACGAAGCATTTCTGTTGTAGAAAACGTGTAATTCTACAGTGGATATGTGAACTTTTAACCAACTTGCAAACCAGGCGCGAAGCCACTTATGTAAAAGGCTGCGAAGAAAAGTGAATTTATGATAGGATTAAACTTCCTCAAAGATTAAAGAGGTAAAAAACAAATATCGGCTCCCTCTTTTCAACAGTTCAAAACTCTGGGAATAAGAAAAGAAGCTACGATTATAGAACGGTTTACTTGGACGAACAAACACCACAGCATTGTGATGAAGATTATTAGAGGAGCAGGCTGGGAAAATGGACCAAAGTATAAAAGTCACAAGAGCGAATTACTTAATGGTTCATAAGTTTCATTGGTTAATGTTTCCCTGCTAAAAAATTTGTTCGTATCTGACAATTCCCTGTGAAAACTAACAAACAGCAACGCGTTGAAAAACCCTTTCATAATCTACAAAGAGAATATTTGTCAATGATGGGGTTCTACACAATGTTGGCCGATCAACATTGCTAGGAAAAAGTCCTATTTGCAGTATCACTCAAAGGTGAAGCCTGCAGGATGGTAAAGCCATCTACATAAGGTACTTTGTTCAATGCTCCATGATTTTTGATAATTTACTTGCCAAGTTTTGAAAAACAAAGAAAAAATTCAAATTTTTACCTGCCACTACCACTGGTACACCTCAAGATGAAAATGTGAGGATTCAAAGAATGGAAAAAAGGAAATAAAAAATAAAACACCACTATAAACAAAAAACTCGTGATGAAAAAGAGGATCTTGATCTTGCTGGCAGAAGTATGTTCTAAGGCAGACCTGTCACGGTTACTAATGCTTTACTATTAAATCCATTAGCGGTTGATGCACCATTCAGTCGTTTGTTAGTTGTACAGTGTCGAGTTCAGTTCCCTCTTGTTTAAGCAGCATTTTGCTGTTCTATTCGTAACATACGTTTATTCTTGTTTTCAGTTTTCTCATTAAAAAAAGACACCGTTCCAAATATCCAGAAATCTCTTCTCTTGCATGTAAAGGGGAATGTTGTATATATATATATATATATATATATATATATATATATATATATATACTACTCAGTGAATTGATTGTCTCATCTTCTGACTTTCATTCCTACCTTCCATTCACTTTCTGGTGGTTCGTTGTAGGCCTGTACTTAACTGTATGGCAAATGATCATTTTGTATCTTTGCTTCTGTCTATTTGCTGACGGCCTGTGCTTAGTTGTATGGTGCTGACGGCAGATTGACTTTCTTTCTGATGTTACTTCTCCGTCTTCCTACTTACATTTCACAGTTTCTCCACTTTTTGACAATACTTGCTGATTTTTTTTTTCTCTTACTCTTGCTCTATATTCCTACATTCTTCTTTGTTCTTATCTTTCACCATGTTGTTTTAGATCTTTGTAGCAGAGGGAATGCAAAGCAGCCACTGCCGGTCACAAGCCCGGGACCTCTGTTACCAGCATAGGTATTCTTCGGTCTGTCTCTTCTTTCAAATTCTGAAACACTTCTTTCGTGCCTTTATTTATGTATCGTGTCTCGAGCCGTGTAAAAAATGTTTTTGTGATGTAAAGAGTTTTTCGGTCTTTTTTAAAATTTGTTAAATTAGCAGCATCTAGCTGTTTGAAGTTTACTCCTAATACTATATATATATATATATATATATACACATACGTAAGGTAAAACACGAAAAATAAGAACTATGATTACAACTAACAGTTCTTATTTTTCGTGTTTTAGCTTATGTTTATTGCTCTGCTATATGCATTGAGCACTTTTTGAATACGAATACACAAAATTACACAAATATATACATATACATATACATATACATATGTATTTATCATTTAAGGAGAAACAACAATATGGAGCTAGCAGTTTCACGTATTTGAACGATCATTAGCCCCATATTATATTTTAAGGTCTTGTTACATTATAAAAAATTCTTACACATCTCCAACATCCAACGAATCCAATTCCAAAATCCAACGATGACATTCCATAACCCTCACGGGGGGAAGGGGTCCTAGTCTTTACTTTTATAATTCTTTAACAGAAATTTGTTCTCATGACGGCACTTTGAAAGTAGCTCACTCCTTTTGTTTGAAAGTTCTATTACATTTTCCTATATATTTCATATATTATACAAAGAGAGTGCGCATCGTTTCCTTACATTACAATACTGTAGCACAGATGTCATATTTGATCATTCTAAAGGCGGTCCCTTCTTACTTTCTTTCAATTCCAAGATGTAACCAGACATTGTGGTTTCTTTTGCATACTTTTTTATGCTTGCAAGTCTTGGGATGACTGTTGTACCCATTATCCTCTTGCTAAACTTTACGGGAAAATTATCTGCCGATGCGTTACATTTATAGATTACGTCAGTTGCGTGGCATCTCCCGTCAAGTGGGTAGTTGGTTTTCCTCTGCAAATCACAGCTTTTATTGTTCTTTTTCTTTCTCAGTATTACTTTTTTGTTGTGATTTCTTATTAATTGTGCAACCTTACCAGTGCAATCATAACTTACTTTGTAAGTGTTACGATTGAAAATCTTGTGTAATATCGTATTACATAATTATATATATATATATTATATAATTGCATAATGATATTATAAATAATATATAATATGGTATACAATATATAATCTGTGGTATCTCATTCAGGCTCGATAAATCTTTTCACGTTTCCTAAACTGTAAATTTGTTTTATTTGCAGCTACCATAGGAATAACAGGTCCTTATACTTACAATTTTCCAGTATAAGTAGCTACTCTTTTTTGTTCCTTTGGCAATATGTGGATGTTTTCTGAATGTTTATCTAAAAAAAAGTTCCCATGTTGTCACGCAAATGATCAACTGATCGCCTTGGCCTGTTTAAGATGTGCTTATTGTCTCTTTGACGTACGGCAAGTCTTGGCGCAACTCGGCTTGTAATAAACTCAAAAGAAATCGACCCACGGAATACTACATAGCCAGCTAATTCAGTACGGTTACACGCAAGGCGGACGTGTACAGACCGTAATTGTTGGGTACCACAGATCTTGGATAAAAAGGAGTTGTTAACAGGAAAAAGATGGTGGGTGCACAGATAGTATAGTAGCCAAACTGAGGCGTCCAGGTACATAGGAAAAGTTGTGGTACTTGTCGGGAGGCACAATTGTTGATTTTGTTTGAGGGCGTTTTACCTCTAAATATTTAAACGCCATCTGGCGGGTTTGTTAGGTCCGGTAAAAACTTTTTGAACGAAACAAAAATTGCAGCGCATGGTCAAATTAGGGGGTTGGGTGAGGTCAGGTTTAAAATTCAAATTAAATTAATTTGAATTTTAATTAATTAAAAAGTTTATTTAAAAGACAGAAAACAATTTTGGACCAAACATTCTTTGTATCAGCATTCATGGTACTCTAAGTAAGCCTCCTGCTTAAACATAATACAAATCTGATCATTGCCCATTTAGATTTATTAGTAGTTGCAGGTCCAAAGGTAGTTTGCTTAATCTTGTTCTTAAACTAGTATTCATTACGCCAGCACAAAAATGTAACATAGATAGGTAGACACACACACACACACACACACACACACACATATATATATATATATATATATATATATAAACAAAGGTAGATAGATAGATAGATAGATAGACACATAGAGAGATAGATAGATGGATAGATAGATAGATAGATAGATAGATAGATAGATAGATAGATAGATAGATGGGTAAAAAGAAAGAAAGAATGAAAGAAAGAAGAATTTATTAGAGTAAATCTTATTTTTTTATTAATAATGCCTTTGATAATAAGGAAACCAGAACCTCCTATGTATGCTCAAGCTGTCTTCGTTTTTCTTGAAACTATTTCCGTGAAAATTTGATTCCCAATTGAAGCTCTTTATGATATAATATTTATATGCAGGTAATAGTTTGATTGTTTTAATACTTTACATATGATAGAATTTTCATCCCTGAGGATGACTTTCCGATAAAATATCAGAAATCAAGTAAATATAATGCTTCTTCTCTTACTTAACTTTCTTTGGGACAACATGCATTGTGTCGAGTATTTAAGTTAACTAAAAAAGGTGAATAAATTTTAAAGAAAATAATGGTTATTACATACCTCTTCTATGACCATTCCATTTTTTGAACATTTCACGATAATTTTATCAAACTTTTTTCTATCCACCGGGCAAGAATTCGTATTCTGAAAGCAATTAAAAGAAGACCTGTTTTAGTTTTTAATATGAACTCCCGAATTTTCACTTGTAAATTCCTTTCTAAATGACTGCTCAGGAACAATGTGGGTAGAGCGCACCAGGCAGTTATGCAGTGCCTCGAAGAAGGGTCATAACACCAACTTGATTACAACAAATATATATACACCTTCATTGAATAATGCCAAAGACAGTGCTCAATACAAAGATTCGTAGCGCGAAGTTACAAACACAGACACGCACACACACACATATATATATATATATGGAATTAAAATTTGTTTACAAGTACACAACTGCCCGTTTCATGCTGATGCGATTGTCAAATATACAAAAAATTTACAGTGAACTGTGTTATATACAAGGTGAAACGCTTTATTCCTATGGGAAAATATATACAAGCTGAAGACAATTAAGATGGTCAAAGAAAATAAAACAAAAGGAGTGACTCGATCATTTGTCCGGTGGGACAGTTTTAAAGTAATTAATATAAAATTTGTTTTAAAGTAATTGAGAGAAAATTTGTATCAGTATGAGAAATGCGCTAAAAAGTATGAACGTCAAAACGAATGTGGCGAAACGGTTCCTGAGTATTTTTTTCCAAAAACGCATGAATTTCTGAAAATTTTGAATAGAAACACCCTAAAAGTCAGCTACAATTGTTTGCCTACTATGTCTGCTTTTATCTCGTCACACAAAAAAATCTTGAAAGAAAAACAACCCGCTACCAATGTAATTGCCGAGAAAAATAAACTGCCAACTTGATGGAAAATGCAGACAGGAGCGTAATTTATATATGTCACGTAAAATAACGCTAAAACGAAATTTTATCTCAATTACTTTAAAACTGTCCCACCGGACAAATGATCGAGTCACTCCTTTTGTTTTTTCTTCTATGACCAACTTAATTGTCTTTAGTTTGTATATAATTTCCCATAGGGATAAAGCCTTTCACTTTGTATATAACACAGTTCACTGTAAATTTTTTGTATATTTGACAATCGCATCAGCATGAAACGGGCAGTTGTGTACTTGTAAACAAATTTTAATTTTAAATATATATATATATAATCACTACAAAGTATCGCGACCTATGTCCAAGTCGCTGATTTGGTTAGAAAACTTACGGAGAAAAATTGCGACTTGAATGTTGCAATATTTTAAAAAAAGACATTTTCTGCGCGAATAACATAGTAAAACTTTTTTTCTGTTAACATAATTAACAAAAAATGCATATGCCTCACTATGGGCAAAATACAATATTAAAAATGGGAATTTTTTAGGAGGTGGGGGGGGGGCACGAAATTAACTTTTCACGAATCGTTTTAGCTCAAGTGAACAACTATCTCTACTCTATGCTACGATAATTTGTAGCCAGCTATTACACTGGCGAGCAGGAAAAAAGTTCTTCGTAAGCTAAGGGAGGGTGTGTGTAGTAAATTTATGCCAATTCCTATGAAATTGAATCCAGACCTGATTTCAAAATATAAAAACTTGCTATACCCATGCTACAGATAAAAAAGTAAGTTTTTAGCCCAGCCTAGTATATTTATAACTGTAACTGCCTCGTCGACAGTCTTTCTGTTCAAGAGGTAAAGGATTACTTTGATTTAGATGTTTATTACGTTCTGTCTGTGAGAATAATGCTGATAATTTATGTGGATTCTTAATAACATCATTCAGTAAGTTTGTAAGGGTCTAGTGGGTTGAGGAAAGTGCATTCAACTGGGAATTAATGACGTTTTCTACATCGGTTGATTTCCACTCCTGAGACTTAACTAGTGCCATTTAAATTCCATGGACCGTAGAAGGCAGCAAAAGTACAGGGCGTCAGAGAATAACTTTAAGCACTTGGATGAAGAAGGAGGGCAGCTGAGACTACAGGAGTAGAGCTGCTAAAAGCCATAAAAGACAGAAAACGTTGGGAAGTTATGATCGCCAACGTCATGAAATGACAGGGCACCAAGACAGACAGGAAAGTAGAACATTCGCATTCCTTTGTTTAAATTCTTAGCTTTCTCAGTAACATCAATACATTCAGCAGTCTCTTTTTAGTGCCCTCCAGCCCCAATATCTGCAAAGAAGGTTTTTATTTTGTTCTTTGTTGGTATTTTTTCGCGACTACTCTGCTTTTACATATCTCATTGTAGAACCTTTTGGCGTCGGTTTCAAAGGTTTTATTTTGCCTGTAAAATTTGCTAAGTCTCTCAAACCGTCTTAGTCTCTGTGTCTTTACCTGCAATTTCTGTTCAAGTTTCTCTTTAAAACATAGAATCCCTTTTCAGTTTTGGTCTTATACTTTCTCTTTATTTTCCTGGACTTTCTAGTTTTTGGGCTGTTTCTTTTTTTCATCACCACCAGTATTGAAGTGTCGCTTCTCATCTTTTCAATTTTTTCAATGTTCAACTTTCACCTCGGCTTTCTGCGGTGATTATTGGATAACTTTCCTTTTTTCTTCTACTACTTCTCCTTTTCTTTTTCCTTTTCTTCTTCTTTTTCTTCTTGTTATCATTATCATTATTATTATTGCTGAAATGTCATCGGGAAGCAAATCTATGACATCTGGTTGCACAGTAGCAGACCCTATGACGGTATTTGAATTGAGATGGTAAAACAGTTTTGCATTGTTACAACAAAAAACTGCCTTTAACGAACTAGTTAACCTTGTAAAAAGAATACCTGTTAGCCACTGTCCTGACATCACTGTACTTATCAAGGCCATTGCACACATGGTATAAAACGTATTCACGGTATTGCAGCTTTAACACCTGTATGATGCCATTATCTATTGGCTGCACCATGCTGGTGGTGTCTGGTAGAAGAAATGCAAGCTGTGTATGCAGAAAATCAATGGGGCGATGAGTGGTGTAGTGTAGTGGTACTACTACTTCTACTACTTTTACTTTTACTACTACTTCTACTTCTGCTGCTGCTACTACTACTACTACTACTACTACTACTACTACTACTACTACTACTACTTCTTCTACTACTACTACTACTACTACTACTACTACTACTACTACTATCATTATTATGTAAATATGTAAGTTATCTATAAGTTATATGAAAGTTATATATAAACCTAAGCAATAGCAATCTGCTGCTACGCCAAACTTTGCTGGTCACTTGACCATCATCTTTAATTATTCTCATTACATTATTGTATAACTTGGTAAGATTAGGTCTTGAGCCGATGCACCCTTTTCAGTTTAAGTATAGCTATGTACAACAAGTCTTACTTATTTGGCTTGAAGCAAAATATTAGCCAGTAGCAAATCTTGTAATATCCTTGTTGAAATACAAAGAGGTCTGGGGTTGTATTGACCTGTCCCATTACATTTTCACCCTGACTTTGACCTCTTTGTAAGCTTCCTTGATAGTCTTGTCTTTCTTCATGGCTAAAGTCCTACCTGGCAGTATTCTCAAGAACAGGTCTCATTAGCGATGTAAAGTATCTCTTCTTTTAACTGCTGATCTTTTATGCATTGTTGAAACTTGGGAATAAACTCCTCTGCTGCTAGAGTGTCTGCTGACTTGCTATTGATCTTTACTTCTGAAATCTCGTGTTTTTATCTTTTCAACCAGCCACTTGAAAGTCAGGATCTCCATCGGGTCCGTGAATTTCTTTGCATAAATTTCTGCCTGTGCTTAAAAGACTTGACAAGAAATAGGGATTCTATTGTTCTCAGTTGCACAAAATATACTAAAAGTTGCTTTGTCTAATTCTTGAGCCTTTGCTGTTCTGGTTCTCCTACGTCTCAAACCACCCTCCTCAAGCTCATCACGAAATGTTCTTTTATTGTTTTCATCTTTGATCCATCCACGTAATTTTGACTCAGGCATCCCTAACTCCTGGTTACTTTGGTGCGAGTTTCGCTGTTTCGAATTCTTTCGGAGATATCCAGTTTTTGTTGACCATTACATGAAAAACAATNTACTACTACTACTACTACTACTACTACTACTACTACTACTACTACTACTACTTCTTCTACTACTACTACTACTACTACTACTACTACTACTACTACTACTACTACTATCATTATTATGTAAATATGTAAGTTATCTTTAAGTTATATGAAAGTTATATATAAACCTAAGCAATAGCAATCTGCTGCTACGCCAAACTTTGCTGGTCACTTGACCATCATCTTTAATTATTCTCATTACATTATTGTATAACTTGGTAAGATTAGGTCTTGAGCCGATGCACCCTTTTCAGTTTAAGTATAGCTATGTACAACAAGTCTTACTTATTTGGCTTGAAGCAAAATATTAGCCAGTAGCAAATCTTGTAATATCCTTGTTGAAATACAAAGAGGTCTGGGGTTGTATTGACCTGTCCCATTACATTTTCACCCTGACTTTGACCTCTTTGTAAGCTTCCTTGATAGTCTTGTCTTTCTTCATGGCTAAAGTCCTACCTGGCAGTATTCTCAAGAACAGGTCTCATTAGCGATGTAAAGTATCTCTTCTTTTAACTGCTGATCTTTTATGCATTGTTGAAACTTGGGAATAAACTCCTCTGCTGCTAGAGTGTCTGCTGACTTGCTATTGATCTTTACTTCTGAAATCTCGTGTTTTTATCTTTTCAACCAGCCACTTGAAAGTCAGGATCTCCATCGGGTCCGTGAATTTCTTTGCATAAATTTCTGCCTGTGCTTAAAAGACTTGACAAGAAATAGGGATTCTATTGTTCTCAGTTGCACAAAATATACTAAAAGTTGCTTTGTCTAATTCTTGAGCCTTTGCTGTTCTGGTTCTCCTACGTCTCAAACCACCCTCCTCAAGCTCATCACGAAATGTTCTTTTATTGTTTTCATCTTTGATCCATCCACGTAATTTTGACTCAGGCATCCCTAACTCCTGGTTACTTTGGTGCGAGTTTCGCTGTTTCGAATTCTTTCGGAGATATCCAGTTTTTGTTGACCATTACATGAAAAACAATGGTGTAAGAACTTTTAAAGCAAATATGACATCATCGCTAACGATTCAAAAGCTGAAGCGATGTTTGTTGGGTTTGTGGCCCATACTTATAAAATTTCAAAAGTTTTATGAGATTATGAATTAAAAATATACTTTGAATACTATCCATTTTTTGCGGATTTACAATGGATTAGTTTCAAAGTACAGTTAATTGTAAATCGGTTACAATGACGGCCTATATAACCGAACCGTGAATTAAGATCGCGTTATAATGACCCTTATGAATTTAATCCTTGCTTTAAAACTTCTTCGCAACAAATGCCAACACACTGTGGATAAAAAAGATTAACAATAGAATTTTGTTGTACGTTATGTTATTTATGTAATTTCTGTAATAAAGCAAATCCGGTGTGGGAATATATGTGTCAAAAATGATAGTGAGTGCATTCAAAATTTTCGAGACGATTTTCCATCGCAGTTAAGGCGATTTCGTGGATTACAAGTCCACAGTTTACGCCACTATACTGTATCTGAATATGTATGTACTTATAAGTGGAACGCAATATTTGCTGCAGATTTTGAAAATAAGGTCAGCCCCTGAACAATTATTTACAGCCCCTAAATTTTATATTGTCTAGTCCATATGAATGTTAAAACTATAAAAATAAGTCAGGGGGTCCGAGATTACGATAATGAAAAAGTAGGGTGTTTTTAAACAATGTCAATGTGATGGGTGTGCTTCAGGGTTTTTTTTTTCGACCATCATAAGATCATTCTATTCTCAATTTTTGTTTCCTTTTATCATCAATACTATTAAGTATTATGTGACTGTCCAGCATATCAGTGGTTATCAGTGATATCTCCATATCGTATCTTAATTCCTTGCTGCTGATTAACATTTACATCGATACTGATTGTGGTGTGGAGATGACAACCCATATCAACCGGCTCCCCAGGTTGTGGATTGGGGCAAGACCTCTAGTAATAGGGGTGAACTGCTGAATTTATTGAATAAGCAGTGCCGGACAAAATCACGGGTTGCCTTTGGCAAGGCATATCAGTGGTTATCAGTGATTTCTCCATATCGTATCTTAGCTCCTTGCTGTTGCATAACATTTACATTAATACTGAGTTGTTCTTAACAAAGCCACTGTACACCTCCATGAAAACCAGGCAGGCTATAGGAGGTCTTTGAAAGAGACAGCATTTTGGTACTATCCCTGTAACTAAAAGAAAAACGTGACACCTTGATCTACAACTGGTCTACATGTACATCAGGTCAATAGTTAAAGTGCAGAAGTAAGTACATATATACATATATTCCAAAATACCTTAGACCACTCTTGGATACAGAGAAGACAGAAAATATGATTACAGTTTGATGGATTTCCAATCCTCTGATCCTCAAAATCAGCCAGGCATATTGCACAGGTATCATCCATGTGAGAGCTTGCATTTGCTTCCACATCATCTGCTGCTGAAATTAATAAAGCTGTTTCATTTTCATCATCATCAATATCAATGAGATCATCAGCTAAAATGTCTCTTTTAAAGCCTTGTTTTGAATTGCTGCTTTTTGAACCACCACCATCACAATCATCATCATCATCATTATCATCCTCATCATAATCATCCTCCTCATCTTCTTCTTCTTCTGATCCACTGTAACTACCAGTATCATTATCACATTCTGAATCATCTCCTGCATCAAGGAGAAAACAATATACTCTGTTAACAATAAAAAGGTAAATAATCCCAACCATACGAAATAAACATTTCTGTGATAATAGTTCAAAACAGGATACAATGGAAATGGTAGCTTTAATATATAAAATGAGGTTTATAAAAGCCATCTTTGAAATATTTTTGTTTCAGTGTGTCAATTCAGTCTAATTCATAGTGAATCCTCACTTTATTTTATCTTGAATCATTAAATTCTTGGTTGTGCTTTGGGGATAACCAAATTCAAATGGACACTTTCATAATGGAAACTTAACTATGGGTCTAGGCAGGCAATTCTCTGATGAACTGTTTCCTGGCAGGCAATGCCCTAAAGAGATTTTGCAATTTTCTGGATGAACTCTCCTAAAAGGAAATTTTAATTGGGAAATTTCCTCTAGGAGACCAGTTAAAAAAAAATGAAAGGCCAGGTAGATAGCTGTCAAGTGAAGTGTCTGGTCCAAAAAATGTGTGTTTGGTAAAATGCTCATTGGTAACCCTCCATTGCGCATATGTCTTCAAGAAGCTTCCATTGGATAATTGCCCATTTGGGGAAATGCCTTGGAACAACATCAGGAGATCCTTTGCTTATTACTAGGCAAGGTCTATGATGTAGTCTTTGGTTATGATGTGGTGATGGGAAGTTGAGTTATTCAACTATTTTTGAAGATGTATATGTAAACATGTTGGAACAAAGCTGGAACATAAAAACACAGTAATCAAAAAGATAATCTGGTACCTGAAAAAAAACTAGTCTTCATTCTAATTAAGAGAAACTGAGGTATATTAGGATTCATGTTTCAGACTAAAGTATATTAAATGTGAGTGCATTTGCATTGTACATTACGCATGTGCAAATGTATGTCTGGTATGTGATTAGTGAATAAGAAAAAGTGATGTAGATTCCAGCCATCAGACTTATGTTATTTTTCTCTAGTACTAATTGCATGTAAATACACACAGAAACTTTTTAGAATGGATACCCCAATAGTGAAATCAGGCAGATTTCTGTGGCCACAAATAAAAATCAAATATTGATATCCATGTTAAGGCAAAGCCCTATCACAGAGGATGCCAAAACAAATCAAAATAATTAGGTTATAAAAACAAAAACAAAATATCTCAATGGTGTAATTACAATCAGGCTGTTAGAAAGCCAAAGTTGCAAAGATGATCATTAAAAAGATAAATGGATCCCAAAATACAAGACACTTATCTCTGCTTTCAAACTGCTAAATATTAATGCAGTACATTGAGCAGAAAAAAGACTATGCTGAGTTGATGTGACACTGCATTTAAGTCAAGTAAGCCAATGTTACAAAAACCCAAATAATTGGAATAAAAAAATATTATTAAATGTAACTCTATCTCTTTCTGGCTGCATGTTTTCCACATTTTTTGTCCAGCTTTTCTCCTGTCTATGACATTAAAAATTAATCTGCAATAAAATATTCCTTATCTGGTACAAGTTAATGTTAACTCTCAAAAACACCCATATCTTCAAAAAACAAAAAATCCTTAAGGCCTATTATCACCACTTGACTGTGATATTGTCAACAAGCAGTCATGACACCTTCACAGAGATTCCTACCAATCCTGAGCCAATCTTGTCACATCCACCACTCTTTGCCCTCTTATGTCCTTTACAATGTCAGTGATCTGTGATTTTGGTCTCCCTTACTGACTCTCTCCCTCTCTCTCTCTCTCTCTTAATGCAGTACATTGAGCAGAAAAAAGACTATGCTGAGTTGATGTGACACTGCATTTAAGTCAAGTAAGCCAATGTTACAAAAACCCAAATAATTGGAATAAAAAAATATTATTAAATGTAACTCTATCTCTTTCTGGCTGCATGTTTTCCACATTTTTTGTCCAGCTTTTCTCCTGTCTATGACATTAAAAATTAATCTGCAATAAAATATTCCTTATCTGGTACAAGTTAATGTTAACTCTCAAAAACACCCATATCTTCAAAAAACAAAAAATCCTTAAGGCCTATTATCACCACTTGACTGTGATATTGTCAACAAGCAGTCATGACACCTTCACAGAGATTCCTACCAATCCTGAGCCAATCTTGTCACATCCACCACTCTTTGCCCTCTTATGTCCTTTACAATGTCAGTGATCTGTGATTTTGGTCTCCCTTACTGACTCTCTCCCTCTCTCTCTCTCTCTCTTAATGCAGTACATTGAGCAGAAAAAAGACTATGCTGAGTTGATGTGACACTGCATTTAAGTCAAGTAAGCCAATGTTACAAAAACCCAAATAATTGGAATAAAAAAATATTATTAAATGTAACTCTATCTCTTTCTGGCTGCATGTTTTCCACATTTTTTGTCCAGCTTTTCTCCTGTCTATGACATTAAAAATTAATCTGCAATAAAATATTCCTTATCTGGTACAAGTTAATGTTAACTCTCAAAAACACCCATATCTTCAAAAAACAAAAAATCCTTAAGGCCTATTATCACCACTTGACTGTGATATTGTCAACAAGCAGTCATGACACCTTCACAGAGATTCCTACCAATCCTGAGCCAATCTTGTCACATCCACCACTCTTTGCCCTCTTATGTCCTTTACAATGTCAGTGATCTGTGATTTTGGTCTCCCTTACTGACTCTCTCCCTCTCTCTCTCTCTCTCTTAATGCAGTACATTGAGCAGAAAAAAGACTATGCTGAGTTGATGTGACACTGCATTTAAGTCAAGTAAGCCAATGTTACAAAAACCCAAATAATTGGAATAAAAAAATATTATTAAATGTAACTCTATCTCTTTCTGGCTGCATGTTTTCCACATTTTTTGTCCAGCTTTTCTCCTGTCTATGACATTAAAAATTAATCTGCAATAAAATATTCCTTATCTGGTACAAGTTAATGTTAACTCTCAAAAACACCCATATCTTCAAAAAACAAAAAATCCTTAAGGCCTATTATCACCACTTGACTGTGATATTGTCAACAAGCAGTCATGACACCTTCACAGAGATTCCTACCAATCCTGAGCCAATCTTGTCACATCCACCACTCTTTGCCCTCTTATGTCCTTTACAATGTCAGTGATCTGTGATTTTGGTCTCCCTTACTGACTCTCTCCCTCTCTCTCTCTCTCTCTTAATGCAGTACATTGAGCAGAAAAAAGACTATGCTGAGTTGATGTGACACTGCATTTAAGTCAAGTAAGCCAATGTTACAAAAACCCAAATAATTGGAATAAAAAAATATTATTAAATGTAACTCTATCTCTTTCTGGCTGCATGTTTTCCACATTTTTTGTCCAGCTTTTCTCCTGTCTATGACATTAAAAATTAATCTGCAATAAAATATTCCTTATCTGGTACAAGTTAATGTTAACTCTCAAAAACACCCATATCTTCAAAAAACAAAAAATCCTTAAGGCCTATTATCNCCCTCCCCCCCCCCCTCTCTCTCTCTCTCTCTGTCTCTCTCTGTCTCTCTCTCTCTCTCTCTCTCTCTCTCTTCTCTCTCTCTCTCTCTCTCTCTCTCTCTCTCTCTCTTTCTCTCTCTCTCTCTTCTCAAATAGATCCTCAAGTAGGAGACCTTGTCCAAAGTCCTTTTGTCATGCAACATGTCAGACAAAAGTGAGTTCTTCTACTTTCAAACATGTATGAACCACCTATATTTTCAGTGACTCAAGGATTGAAGGATAGTTAACTCAAACAGTTACACAGCAGCACCCTTTTCATACAACATCTTGGTTGTGGCTCTTTGCAAGTCATAACTGCTAACGGTTCTTTTTTATTATTGTGCAGGTCTGGAAGCATCCTCCATGATGGTGGGCGTTCTTCCAGATGTCTGGCTAGCTGCATGCATGGCATACTTCACACTAGATTTCCAGGTGACTCTATTCATGGGGTCACTTGAACCAAGGCCCAAGCTAGAGATGTCATCCTTCAGAACATGGTGCCATGTCTTTCTTGGTCCTCCAGGTTGCTGACATCCATCCACAGATAAGTCTACTGGCTGTTTGATTGTGCCACCAGGTCCCTGGAGATGGTCATACCAGCATAGGTGCCTTTTCCTCATAGTGTGCATTGTGTCATAAAGATCTTTTATCAAATTGCTGAACAGTGAGGTAGGGCCTGTGTTTTCTCTATGTTTTCTATACCTTGATCAGTCCTTATGTGTCCATTTTTCCTGATATGATTATATGTTCCAATTGCAGTGGTAGAATTAGGTGTAGGGCCTGGAGAACCATCTTATCAAATTTCTAAAAGTTACCTTTGTATTCAGCATCAGAATCATCATCATAACTATCAGCCTCAATAAAATCATCATCAGGGCAATATCCATCACTGTCTTCATCTTCTTCCTCTTCTGATGTAATTTCTAGTTTTCTTTTCCTTCCTTTTCCCTTTGAAGTACTTGGTAAAAACTCTTCATCACTTGAATCCATGGCCTGGTATGCATTACAGTTTTAACAAACTGGAAAAACAAAACAAATATATTCAAATAATTTAAGAGCTATATTTACAACCAGCAAGATTTATTGATATACATAATATTACATTGCAGAAAAGGCAGATTTTAGCCATGAAATACAGAAGCAAGATTAACAAAAGATGTCATGAAAACAAAAATAAAAAGATAAAAAAGAATGTCAAAAATGAGATTCCTAGCAAAGCTGGAAAAATCAATCTACATTGAGATCTTCCAGATACTATAGGCCAAAGGATAGCAGTGCTAGCTGTGGCAACATTAATAAGAGTACTTGTAGTAGGACTATATTATAACTATAATTATACTATTACTACTACTACTACTACTACTACTACTACTACTACTAACAATAATAATAATAATAATAATAATAAACAATAAATAATAACATAACAAATAATAATAATAATAATAATAACCCAACCACCAATAAATGGTGTGTAACCACTCGATAATAATAATAACAATAATAATAATAAAATAAGTAACAAAAGGTGGTAACTGACAATGGTTCAAGATATTTGTTTTGTTGTAGGTGATCTGGGAAGTGTGGTTATGCGTGAACTTGAAAATTAGATGAAAGAAACAATGGTACCTGTGCAAAACAATGTGAAAGAAGGCAGTCCTGTTAGCCCTTTCTCAGATGGTATTTGCAACAGTCTCACAAAAAAAAGAATACATATAGTAACAGTAGTATTAGTAATGGTAACAATAGTGGTTGAAGAAACTGTAGTAGTATCAATAGTAGTTCAAATAATAACACAACTGATAGTTACAGTTATGGTAATGGAATACATATTAATTATAATAATAAAGATAGTTTTTGTGGTGAAATCAGCAATCCAAATGAAGGTTGCAGCAGTCAGAGAGCATTAGTAACAAAAACTAAATGACAAATACTGTCAACACACACATGGAACTATACCAACCTACTTGTCTACATTTTGGGTTAATTTTGCATCTAAAATATTTAAAAGAAAAATGTAAAAGGGGTTTGACCACATTTCTTACTTGGTTGTTTCAGTCAATACCATTTTAATTCCAGATGTCAATTATGCAGATGTAATACAAATATTATCCATGACCAGTAGCATCATAAAAGATTGTGGATTACAGCTGAAGAAGGAAATGTGTTTATTTATGATTCACGAAACTGTGTATCTTGATATCCTCATCTATGGCCTGGATGTCACAGAAGTAAATTCATAACTGAAACCAATCACAAAATTGCTGGTACCTACCAATGTAACTGAACTGAAGCCCTGGTAAGTTTAGTTACTATAATCAGCACCTTCAAAACCTTGCAGAGGTTTTGGAATCCTTCATCAGTTGTTGGATGAAGGTTCCACATGGAATTGGGAAGAAGCTGAAAGCAAAAGCTCTTAAAAATGCTAAGAAATTCCTGTGTATTATTCCAACTTGTCAATATATTGCAACAATCAAAAACCATTAATTTTGCCTTGAAATGCTTCTCCATATGAGGTAGCAGCAGTTTTAGCTTGTACCATTTCAGATGGAAGTGAAAGACTAATTGCATAAGCACTCCAAGCATTATTGTCAGCAGTTCACAACTATGGTCAAATTGAAGAGTTATGGCTGATCATAGTGTTTATCATAAAAATTTCACCAATAATTCTATGGTTGAAAAAAATTACCATTTTCACCAACCACAAACTGGTACCTGGATTGTTTGGTACCTGGATGCTGTGCCAGCTCTTGCTGCAAGAAGTAAAAGATGTGCACAGCTGTTAATGGGCTACAGTTATGAATTAAAATACTTATCCATAGTATCAAATGCCCTTAGAAATTGCATGATCCAGTTGCCATTGCCATGAGGAGTCATCAAACCACTTCAAATTTAATGAGAACTGAATTATGCAACACACCAATCACATCATGAGGAATTCAGCTGCACACATAGAGATCCAGTCTTGGCAAAAGTGTTAAACTTTGTGTGCCAGAGCTGGCCAGAGAATATTTCATTGAGGAAGGAGCTCAAGCCATAAAAGACTCATCAAAATGAGTTAGCTGTGGAAGATGGGTCTCTTTTATGGGGTACAGGAGAGATAATCAACAATCTCTCCAATTGTTTTTTCATATAGAAATGCATGAAGCTCACCCTGAATGTGTCATATGAATGTTCTCACTCAAAGCTATATTTGATGGCCAAAAATAAACCAAGTGATTGAAGAAGGAATAAAATCACAGAAATCATACCAAGAACATTAGAATATCCCAGCAAAAGTACCTCTTCAACCATGGGAAAGTACTAGTCAACTATGAACAAGTACACCTGGATTTCGCAGGACAATTCCCTGGAAAGGTTTTTCTTATTGTCACTGACTCCTACTCACAGTGGGAGGAAGTATATCTACTGCATCCATAAAATTATGATTCCGATCCAACAACAGAATGTTTACAAACTCTGTTTGCCACTTGTGGATTACCATAGATATGTGGCAGTCACAATGGTCCAAGTTTCATGCATGTTGAAGTGGTACATGAAGAATAATGGAGCTTCTAACCATCCAGCTAACCACTGAAGTCCCAAGAGGGCTGTGTATCATTTAGGAATGCAATGAGAAAGGTGTGTAGTCCTTCATCGTCTAAACCTTTAGCAACAAGATTGAACAAGTTTTTATTTACATATTGTACAACACCAGAAACAACTACTGAAAGGTCTCAGGCTGAGCTTTTGATGACTTGAAAATTACCAACAAGGTTAACTTTAATCAAGACAGCTCAGCAGGAGTGAATCAATTTTAAGCAGAATAGTTCAATTGTTAGCAATTCCATCTATCATAAGTTCTAAGACATATATTACCCTCAAGAGTTAAGTTCTAAATGCATTAATAACTACTGTTGATGCAGAGAGTGATGTTACATTTCCTGAAGCAATGATAGTAGAAGCATCTCCTCCTCACTGCAACACTCCCCCTGTGAAGCTAGTTCAACAACCATAAAGAAGGCTGTTTAAGCTAAGGGTGGGGATATGTAGTATAATAGATTGAACTGCCACTACTATGGAACCACTGTGTACTTCTGGTCCCACAAGTTTTGTTTTTGTGTTTAAGCTTTTTTTTGAAGCAGTTATCTTAATCTGTGTCATGAAAACAATTGTTACTGTTATTTCATTCTTGATATCTTTAAAGAAGGAGCTGCCATTCTTGGGAAAAATATGGAACATATGTGAGGAATATTTCAATATGGGCAAGGAAGAGTAAGCTTCAACTACTGAGGGTAGCAAAGTACAGGTGGCTGTGAAGATGCATGATCCCTTATGTTCTAGAGGGCCATGGCACCTGACATACAGTTTTCATACCAAAAAACTAAAATGCAAACAGTAATTATAAGTATGTCAGAGCACTTGAATACATAATTTTATAGTATTACCAGATAAGTATTAATATTTTAACAGTGTTGTATGAGTTAAAATAGAATTCTATTTTTTTATCTACCCTACAATTGGGCAAGGGTGTCCAGTCACACAAAACAAACAAAACAAAATAATGGAGCATTGATTAAGTAAATAGTCCCTCTTTCAATTATGAAACAACAATCTTTTAAACTGTTGTTATTAAATATTCTATGACAAATATACATCATACATATGACATATACATATATATATATATATATATATATAATTGGTATTTGTAGAAGTAGCAATAGAAATATTGTAGTAGTAGTAGTAGTAGTAGTAGCAATAGTATTACTGTACTAAATGGTTAGCAAATTTGTTAGAGTAACATAAATCTGTCATATAAATAATTTCTGCTATTTAACTATCAGCTTACTGGTGTTACAAAATTTGTATGATTGCTGATATAAGGTTTTCTTATATAGCTGGAATTTCAAAATGACACTGATTGAAATTGACAAAAAAAGCAGTAAGCTTACTCCTTTATTATGTATGGCCTGTTCCTTTATGCACCAGTGACTGCCTGTTCATTATGGGCTCCATCCAGGTTAAGGGAATGTGTAAATCCAACAGCTAATGTCTAGGAGCACTATATCTTGGCCTGGTGTCTTTGCCATTCCCATGGATATCTAAACTGAAGGAATCAAATTTACAATATCAATTCTATTATTAAGGAATCTGATGATTTCTCATTGTACATCAAGCTAACTTCTATAGTCCTAAGTCTTTTGAAATATAAGTAACCCAAGCTTTAGCTTATGCACAAATTCTGCTTATCGACATAAGCAGTTTTAAATATTGTTTCATTTAAGGTCATCAAGAAAAATGTTTCATCAGAAGTACATCAAAATATAAAGGGCAGGCTACCATTAAAATCTCAGTGGTAACTGACTGTTAAAACAAACTTTACAAGTGACAACTGTAACACATTTGGTATGGTATGTCACTACATACAGCATTTTAGCTGTATGTAATGACATACTATATAGCTAATACATACAGCCCTTTAATAATTCAATTCCACACAATAATGTAAACCCTTTGCAGTCCTGGATGGTATACCTTATCTGAAACAAACTGGCTTAAATTTGTCTGATACTCATACTGAAGAGTGAACATCACCCATTTACTCTGAGCTGGTTATCTTACCATTTGTACATTATTCACTTTCCTTTGGTTGTCGCAAGTAAAGACTAAACTGAATCGAAACGAAAAGAACTTGATTTGACTATCATTTCTGCAGATCGTCAAACATTCTTGAGTGTTGAATCACTATGAAATGGGCTTATAATATCAGTAAAACATATGTTAAAGGAGCACAATACCTACTCATAAACAGTAATAAACCAACTATCGGTGGTGGTTATCTGTTATGGATATTTCACTAAAAACAAAAAGATTGCCCTAATCACTAGGCTGGAGCACTGCAGGCTGCTTATTGTGTACCTGACTTGTCTCATTACATTGTGATTAACTCTCGCCGTATCCAGGGTACACTGCCCTTAATGCCTACGGTGGCCTATGACACGAACAAGTGTTTATAAACTTTACCTCCTTTTTAACATTTGCTGCACCACCACTATGAGAAAGTTTGTAGTTTTCTTCGGTTCATTAAAATCGATAAGGAACAAAACAAATGTGCGAATCCATGTTTTTTCAACAGAGCTTCTTTGCGTTCCAATCACAAAATCAAGATGGCAGTAAAAGATGAACTTACCTGTTTTTCTGTTGTGGAAGTGACGAATCCACATGGCGGG